>VOIH02000070.1:0-35941 GCA_007844105.2 Rhamnella rubrinervis
TGAGAGCTCTTTCTTGATTCTATGGGTGGTGGTGCATGGCCGTTCTTAGTTGGTGGAGGCGATTTATGCAGTTGGTGGATTAGCGAGCGAGACCTCAACACAACTAACTAGCTATGCGGAGGTGACCCTGCGACCAGCTTCTTAGAGGGACTATGGCGGCAGGCGAGGAAGTTTGAGGCAATAGCAGTGCGTGATGCCTTAGATGTTACAGGTAGCCGCAGCGCTACAGCGATGTATTCAGCGAGGTCTATAGCCTTGGCGGCGGGCGGGTAATCTTTGAAATTTCATGCATTGATGGGGATAGATCATTGCAATTGTTGGTCTTCAGCGAGGAATTCCTAGTAAGCGAGTCATCGGCTTCGCGTTGACTACGTCCACGCCCTTTGCACACCCCGCGTCGCTCCTACAGATTGAATGGTCGGTGAAGTGTTGGATTGCGTCGGCGTGGGGTTATTGCCTGCGGCGTCCGCGAAGTCCGAACCTTATCATTTAGAGGAAGGAGAGTAAATAACAAGGTTTCGTAGAGTGAACCTGCGGAAGGATCATTGTTGAAACCACTGCAGTGAGCGACCCGTGAACCGTAAAATACAGCAGGGCGAGGGGCAAACCCGTGAGGCATGCGACTTCGAGGCCGCTGGCGCGTGCCGCTGCCGCCTTCCCGCCCTTATGAAATGAACCCCGGCGCAAACAGCGCCAGAACTCGAGCGAATCAAGCATTGCCGGCGGCCGAGATGGTAGTGCGGCGTCGGTAGCTGTCGTATTACGTATGTCAAAGCGACTCACCGCAGCGGATATCGGCTCTCGCGCCGATGAAGAGCGTAGCGAAATCGCGATGCCAATTGTAGTGCGAGAATCCGTGAACCATAGGTCTTTGGCATAGTTGCGAAGCCACTAGGCTGAGGAGCACGCGTCTACAGGCGTCACACAGCGTTGCCCTCCAAACCTGGTGAGGAGGCGGATGCGGCCTCCGTGCGCCCGGCTCGCGGTTGGCCCAAATCGAGCACTTTCGGCGGCAATGGTGGTTTGTCGAACCCCGGTGCCATGCCTTGAGCCGCCTTGATGCCGTAGACCCCAATCGCCCGCAGCGGCCCACAGCGACGGGTGAGGCGGGGTTACCAGCTGAGTTTAAGCATATCAATAAGCGGAGGAAAAGCTTACAAGGATTCCCCTATGCGTGGCTTGAGCGGGGAGCGACCAGGTTGAGAATCGGCGCCTCCGGCGTTGAATTGTAGTCTGAAGCGTCCTGTGGCCGGACCGGGCCCCAGTCCCAGGAAGGAGAGGTGAAACCCGTCGTGCGGGACCACTGTGGCAGAATGCTGTGCGGGTTGTTTGGGAATGCAGCCCGTCAGGCGGTAGAATTCCGTCAAGGCTAAATCTGGCGAGGAAGGATGAGCAAACAAGTACATGAGGAAAGATGAAAAGGACTTTGAAAGAGAGAAAAGTGCTTGAGAATTGTGGGAGGGAAGCGAATGGGGGCGGCGATGCGCCTCGGTCGGATGTGGAGCGGTGAGAGCCGGTCACCCGATCGACTTCGGGGAGCGCGGACCGTCTGGTGCGGTGGCCCAAGCCCGCTGTAGTCATGCGAGTAGGCGTCGTCGCGCGTGTGGTTAGCGGTAGTGGCGGCGTGCCTAGTGCACTAAGCGCTCCGGCGGAGTGGGCTCCCATTGACCCGTCTTGAAACACGGACCAAAGTCGACATGTGTGCGAGTCGGCGGGCTGAGCACGCGTAAAGGCGCAAAGGAAGGTGGCGGCGGGATCCCTGCGCGGGTTGCACCGCCGACCTTGATCTTCGAGAAGGGTTGAGTGAGAGCATACTGCCGGGACCGAAAGATGGTGAACTATGCGGCGGAAGCCGAGAGGAAACTTCGGTGGAGGCCAGCGGCGATCTTGGCGATGCAAATCGTTAAATTAAAGGGTATATAGGAAGACTAATCGAGCGTCTAGTAGGCTGGTTCCCTCGAAGTTTCCTCCAGGATGGCTGGAGCCTGAGGCGAGTTCTATCGGGTAAAGCCAATGATTAGAGGCATGGAGGCGAAATGCCCTGGACCTATTCTCAAACTTTAAATAGGTAGGGCGGCTTAGCCCCGTTGAGCGTGCCCGGAATTCGAGACTCCAGTGGGCCATTTTGGTAGCGGCTGGCGTCGGGGATGAGGCAGGAAGCGGGTTCACGGTGCCCCTTCTGGCGTAACCTAGAACCCACAAGGGTGTTGGTGATTAAGGCAGCCCGGGGCGGTGGTCATGGAAGTGAAATCCGCTAAGGAGTGTGTAACAACTCCACTGCGAATCAACTAGCCGAAAATGGATGGCGGCTGAAGTAGCGTGATTATACCCGTGGTCGGGGGCAAGAGCCGAGCCACGATGAGTAGGAAGTAGCGGTGGTCGTACAAAACACGGCCTTGAGCCGTGGGCGTCAGTCGGGATGGTGGTATAGCGGATTTGAAGGCGAGAAAAGGCCATGTGAGCGGCACTTGCACATGGGTTAGTCGATCCTAAGAGAGCGGGGAAACCACGTCGGCAGCGATCAGCGAGAGCCGAGAATGGGTTAAAATTCACGAGCGGGGCGTGAAGGCTGGCAATAGCGTTAGGGAGTCAGGAGGCGTCGGCGGGGCCTCAAGGGAAGGTTATAACGGCTGCCCACCACAGGCCGGCAGGTAGGGTCAGTAGCTGGAAGAGCCGCCGCGTCGTGGTGTCGGTGCCCGGCCGCGAAAATCCGGAGGACCCGAGGTGCACCGCGCCCGGTCGTGCTCATGTCAGTCTCCAAGGTGAGCGACCTGCAGTGCGATGGAACAATGTAGGCAAGGAAAGTGGCAAAATGGATCCGTAACCTCGGGAAAAGGATTGGCTCGGTTTGGGCAGGGTCGATCGGAACCCGTCGGTGTCGGTGGGTACCGAGCTGCTCCGCTGGCGAGGCGGTGCCGCGTCTTGCGGCGAGAGGCAGGCCCAGAGGCGGCCCCCGGGGGCCTTCCAGGCGTCGAGCGGTCGACTTCAGGCTGAATGGGACAAGGGAATCCATTTGTTTAATTAAACAAAGCATTGCGATGGTCACGGATGCTCGCAATGTGATTTACGCCGGTGCTCTGCGAATAGTCGAAGTGAAGATTCACAAAGCGGCGGGTAGCGGCGGGAGTAACTATGACTCTCTTAAGGTAGCCAAATGCCTCGTCATCTAATTAGTGGCGGCAGCATGAATGGATTAACGATTCCCATCCTGTCTACTATCAGCCCGAAACCGGCCAAGGCGAGCGAAATCGGAGGGAAAAGACCACATTGAGCTTGACTGTCCAGGCTTTGTGAAATGACTTGAGAGGTGTAGTATAAGTGGGGCGGAGCGGCGAAAGTGAAATACCACTACTTTTAGCGTTATTTTACTTATTCCGAGTGAATCGGAGCCTTTGCCTTTTTTGGAACAAAGGCAGCCGTAGGGGTCCGGCCGGAACATTGTCGGTGGGGAGTTTGGCTGGGGCGGCACATCTGTTAAAAGATAGCTTGGTGTCTAAGATGAGCTCAGCGAGAGCGAAATCTCGTGTGGAACAAAAGGGTAAAAGCTTCGTTTGATTCCGATTTCGATGCAGAATCTGAGCAGGTGAAAGCCCTGGATCCTTTAGACCGAGATTTGAAGCTAGAGGTGTCGAGAAAAGTTACCACGAGGATAAGCGGCTTGTGGCGATAGCGTTCATAGCGGCGTTGCTTTTTGATCGCCGATGTCATTCTTCCTATCATTGTGAGCGAGAATTCACCAAGTGTTGGATTGTTCACCCGCAATAGGGAGCGTGGTGGGTTTAGGCGGAAGTCGTGAGGCGGTTAGTTTTACCCGATGACGATTATCGCCAATAGTAATTCAACCTGATGGAAGGGCGGTGATTAGCACAATTGGTCATCGGCGGTTGAAAAGCGATGTATGAAATACCGTGCGGGATTATGGCTGAACGCCTCTAAGTCGAGAATCCGGGCTAGAAGCGGCATACTTCGCGCCGCCCGTTTGCCGACCTGCGGTAGGGTCCTCGAGCCGCGAAATGGGTGGGTCAGATCGCCGCGGAGATGCGAGCGGGCGCCTTGAAGTACAATTCCTACCCGGCGGGTAGAATCCTTTGCGCGGGCGACTTATCGCGGCGGGGGTATTGTAAGTGGCAGTGGCCTTGCTGCGATCATCGATCCAGACCGCGTCGCTTAGGTCGATCCCTCCCTCCCCTCCCTCCCGTTTAATTTCCGAGCCCTCGGTCCGCGAGGTCCGAGAGCGGAGGGCCTTCTACCAGCCAATTTTACCCGCCCCTCGGTTTTCATGCAAGCCGGGGCATGACCCCCGGCTGTGCCTATGTGTGCAAACTCCGCCCGTGGTAACAAAGTCTAGCGCGTGTGGCGTGCCTTCATTGGCAGCGTATGGGCATGGGGTGGCCAAGGAATCGCAAGGAGACAGCCCCTGCCACATATTAGCGCGGCCAGTGCCCCAGTGACACACACGGCCGTACAAAGGCCCAGCCCAGCGCTGGCATGTAGCACCGCTGGGCGCCAGAGGCATCTGCATGAGCCTTGTGGCCCAGGCGCAGCTGCCGAGCCGCAGCAGCGCTGAGCGCCACCTGGTAGCAGGAGGCATACCGCCCGTGACGCCGCGCCCTAGGTGGCGTAGGCTGCCACCCACAACACGCCCGCAGCGTGAGCGCCGTAGCTTGCTAATTCTGTCATGGCATTCCTCTGAAACACCCAATTTGCTAAAGTAGGAGTTCCACAGTGCCTTGTACCGCTACGTGCCCATACACCACGGTGCACGCCCCATGCGTACCTGGCGTTGGCTCCGTGCCAAACAATTTTGCCGCGCCAATAAGGCTCCCAACTATCACTTTGGCATATGAGAGCATTCCCAGCAATCACAACTTCCCGTACACTTGGTTGACATGCCCATTGGGTGCCGAGTGCCGCCCACATGCCCATGCGTTCCAACTGTCTGCCAAACACATTTGCCCTTGCTGTAAGGCTCCGTAATTACTTTTGGCATGAGAGCATTCCCAACAATGAAAACCAACTCCATGCACTTGGTTGAACATGCCCCGCACCCGCAGTGCCCAGGTGCCACCACATGCCCAGCGTTCAACTTGTCGTGCCAAACACATTTTGCCCGCAATAAGGCTCCCAACTATCACTTTTGGCATATGAGAGCATTCCCAACAATCAAAATTAACTCCCATGCACTTGGTTGAACATGTGCCACGGCCCCACGGTGCCCACGAGTGCCACCACATGCCCATGCGTTCCAACTTGTCCGTGCCAAACACATTTTACCCGCACAATAAGGCTCCCAAATATCACTTTTGGCATATGAGAGCATTCCCAACAATCAAAACCAACTCCCATGCACTTGGTTGAACATGTGCCACGGCCCCCGAGGTGCCACGCGTACATGCGTTCCAACTTGTCCGTGCCAAACACATTTTGCCCGCACAATAAGGCTCCCAAATATCAATTTTGGCATATGAGGCATTCCCAACAATCAAAATCAACTTCCCATGCACTTGGTTGAACATGTGCCGGCCCCGCGGTGCCACGAGTGCAGCGTGCCCATCGCGTTCCAACTTGTCCGTGCCAAACACATTTTGCCCGCACAATAAGGCTCCCAAATACCACTTTTGGCATATAAGAGCATTCCCACAATCAAAACCAACTTCCATGCACATGGTTGCACATGTGCCTTGGCACCCCGCGATGCCACAGTGTGCCACGCATGAAACACATGTATCAACTTGACCGAGCCAAACACATTTTACCCGCCAATAAGCTTTCTAAAAATCATGTTACACATATAAGAGCATTCCCAACAAGAAAACCAACTTCCCATGCATTTTTAATTTTTTAAATTTTTATACATTTTGCAAATAAAAAATAAAAAAATATTTTCACATCTCAAAATTATGAAATTTTTACACAACCTAGAATACATTATTCTAAGCATGCATGCAAAAAATTTCATCAAAATTCCATGTATTTCTTCAAAAAAGGCCCTTATGTCTCCTCGCGCAATGTGATGTTTTCTGCTGTCACAAGGCCAACGGTTAATTAAGCTCTTTAAGGGGGGGTGAGTTGCCTGCCTAGTGTCACGGACTTGTTGAAAACCTTCAAGCCGTGCGGCCTTAGTTGCTTGTTTCGACCCTCGGAAGCAACTAAGTAAGCCTCTTTGCCAACACAAGAAGAGAAAGCTAAGCAACAAAGAAAGAACTTAGAGAGAAAGTCTGACTAGAGAGAGAAGAAAAAATAAGAATGTATTACTCAATACTTGGGTGGTTTGGCCAATGAAGCCTCCCCCCTATTTATAGTATTACAACAAACGATCCAACGGCTATAATACATTTGATCCTACGGTGGAGATTGAGTTTCTAGAATCCTCCACCAAGTGCTATACAACTAAGTGACAACTAAGCAAGCACTAGGGTTTTCTAGAAGGTTCTACACAAGTCTAGAGAACTCCACATGCTTCTTGCCTAAGTGTACCGAAAATGCCCTCAAAGTGTTTGGTGAGATGCTAGGGCATGACATTCTCCCCCACCTATGCCGTCGACGTCCTCGTCGAGCTTCTTTGATGGAACTGCTTGATGTGGTCTTCGAATTGCCATAGTGCTACCGGTTCCCAACTTCGCTTCACTTTGGATAGTCCCTTCCATTTCACTAAGTACTCATGACTTCGGATGATTGTCCCTTCCACGTACCACTCGTTCGGCCATGACGTTTTCGACCTCCTTGTCGTAAGCACTTGTGATGCCCATAGGTGCTCTCTCGGACTTCCTTCTTGAAGGGTCTTCCTCATCTTCATGATATGGCTTCAAGCGACTTACATGGAAGACCGGGTGTAGCCTAAGTGTGGATGGCAACTCCACCTTGTATGCTACCCTCCCTACTTTCTTGATGATCGGAAATGGCCCCTCATGGCGTCTAACAAGTCCATTGTGCGGTGGGCGAGTAGACTTGTGTTGGGAAGGTAGAATCTTGATAAACACAAGGTCTCCATTTGGTATTCCACATGTAGCCGTCTTGTGTCCGCCCTTCTTCATTTTCTTAGTTGCCTTGTGAAGGTAGGACCTGCCAAGTCCACTTGCTGTGCCAATTTTGGCAACCTTGAAAGCGGATGGACTCCTCCCTTTGTAGCTTGTAACAAGTGTATGAGGAGTCAATGGTTGTTGCCCCGTGGCTAGCTCGAACGGGCTCCTATTGGTGGACTCGCTCCTTTGTAAGTTGTAGGAAAATTGGGCCACGTCTAGTAACTTTGCCCAATCATGTTGGTTGGCACTCACAAAATGCCTCAAGTAAAGCTCCAACAACGCATTAGCTCGTTCCGTTTGCCCATCGGTTTGAGGATGGAAGCTTGTAGAGAAATGTAGATCCGAGCCCATGAGTTTGAACAACTCCGTCCAAAACCTCCCGGTGAATCGTGGATCTCGATCACTAATGATGGATTGTGGTAACCCCCAATACTTTACCACATTCTTGAAGAATAGTCTTGCGGTATCATCGGCGGAACTTGCCTTTGGTGCGGCTATGAAGGTGGCATACTTGGAGAATCTGTCAACCACGATGATAGTGCCACACCCACCGATTTGGGCAAGCCTACAATGAAGTCCATGCTTATGCTTTCCCACGGATGCCCGGGTGTAGGTAGTGGTTCCAAAAGACCAGCAGGACTTTGTTGTTCAACCTTGTCTTGTTGGCACACAAGACAAGTCTTCACATATAGCTCCACCGTCTGCATTTGTGGCCAATAGTAAGTTGTCTCTAATAAGGCTCTAAATGCGCCTTTGCCGGATGCCCGCCCATTTAGTGTCATGGCATTCCTTAATCAAGTTCCTCCTCAAGTTGCTCCACCTTGCGCGTGACACGTCGACCCTTTGTGTAGAGTAAGCCTTCCTCCATCCAAAACCGCTTGGTCTTGCCCTCCGTGGCAAGTTGTTGGAGTTGTTTGGCCACAACATCATGCTCCATGCCCTCCTTGATTAAGTCGAACAATTCTCCTTGGAGCTTGCTTATCGACGCCAACTCGGCCTTCCTACTTAAGGCGTCGGCAACTACATTAGCCGTACCGGGCTTGTACTCGAGCACATAGTCGAATTCGGCTAGGAAATCTTGCCAACGAGCTTGCTTGGGACTAAGCTTCTTTTGTGTTTGGAAATAGCTCGTTGCCACATTGTCCGTCTTCACCACAAACTTAGACCCAAGCAAGTAGTGTCTCCAAGTCGCATAAGCAATGAATAATGGCGGTCATCTCCTTTTCTTGGACCGTGTATCTCCTCTCGGTATCATTAAGCTTGTGACTCTCATAGGCAAGGGGATGCTTGTCTTGCATCAGTACGCCTCCTAAGGCAAAATCCGAAGCATCGGTATGTACCTCAAATGGCTTGGAGCAATCGGGTAATGCCAAGACCGGCTCTTTCATGATGGCTCCTTTTAAGTCTTCAAAGGCTTGTTGGCATTGAATGGACCATTCCCATGACTTGTCTTTCTTCAATAAATCGGTGAGTGGGGCGGCTATGGCGGAATAGCCCATAATAAACCGCCTATAATAATTAACAAGACCGAGAAAAGATCGAAGCTCACTCACCTTACTTGGAGGTTCCCACTCTTGAATGGCTTTAATTTTGGCAATATCCATGTATAACTTGCCATCCTTAATTTTGTGGCGAGAAATGTACTTCATAAGCTTGCAAAGGTGCACTTCTCTTTCTTCCGCATATAACTCATTCTCCTTTAGCACATTGAATACAATTCGTAGGTGTTTGATGTGTTCCTCAAGAGTGTTGCTATAGATGACGATGTCGTCCAAGTACACCACCACAAATTGATCCAAGTAAGGATGGAAGATCTTGTTCATGAGTGTGCAAAACGTTGCCGGTGCATTAGTAAGGCCAAAGGGCATAACAAGAAATTCATATGCTCCATACCGTGTCACGCATGTAGTCTTTGGCTCATCTCCTTCCGCTATCCTCACTTGGTAGTAGCCCGACCTCAAGTCAAGTTTAGTGAAGTACTTAGCCCTCAAGTTGATCAAACAAATTAGGCTATCAGCGGTATAGGGTACCTATTTTTGATAGTGACTTTGTTGAGTGCCCTATAGTCGATGCATAGCCTCAACGATCCATCATGCTTCCGTTGAAATAGGACCGGTGCTCCATAGGGTGCTTTTGATGGTTGGATGAATCCGGCCTCCAAAAGCTCTTTTAGTTGCCTTCTTAATTCCCCTAATTCGGGTGGAGACATGCGATATGGTGCCTTTGCGGGTGGTTTGGCACCAACTTCTAACTCAATTTGATGATCCACCTCTCTCCTTGGTGGAAGTTTCTTCGGTAGCTCGGGTGGCATGACACCCTTGAACTCTTGAAGCACTTGACAAACTTCCCTTGGTGGTTCATCGATAGTGACTCCCTCTTCTTCTCCACGTATTGTGGTGAGGAATGTGACCTCTCCCTTCTTTATCCCTTTCTTGAGTTGCATGGCGGAGAGATGTTTGGAAGTGCTTGGTGTGTGCGTTGCGGGAACCATGCAAGGTCCTCCCTCCAAGATGCAAACGGTGTTGTAGCGAGGAAGCGGGACTACGTTGAATTGCCTTAAAAATTCCATGCCAAGCACAATATTAAAGTCATCCATGGGAGCAATAGAAAAGTTTACATTACCTCGCCATGTACCAAGGTGTAGCTCCACATCACGAGCCGTGCCATCAAGTGGCTTTGCCTCGGCATTTACGGTTTTTAACCACCCTTGCCCCTTCTCGAGCTTTAGGCCAAGTCTCATGGCCTCCTCCCTCTTGATGAAGTTGTGTGATGCGCCGGTGTCTACCATGACTTGGGCATCCTTGCCATTGATACGTGCCGCCACGTACATGAGGGAGTTGTCTTTAACATTGTGTGCGGGAACGGGACTTGCTTTCAAGGAATTGAGGAGTTGTATGCAACCCATTTGTGATGATTCGGGTTCCTCCTTTCTTGAGCATGGCTAAGAGCTTTTAAGCGGGCACTCTCTTGCCCAATGTGGACCATCACAAAGGAAGCAATTGTTTCTTGGTTTTGCCTCTTTGTTATTTCCTCTCTTCCAATCTTGGTTTTGTGGAGGCCTCCTCGAATTGTCTTTGCCTTGTGGAGCCTTATGGAACTTGGCTCCTCCAATATTAGCAACGTTAGCTTTAGGCTTTGAGTTTGAGGACTCACCTCGCTTATATTCCATGAGTGTCTCAGCGGTGGTGAGGGCGGTAGAAACATCTTGCACTCCTCGACGTTGGAGTTCAACATATGCCCATGATTGTAGCCCATCCATGAAGTTGAAGAGAAGATCCTCCTCGGTCATGTTAGGAATTTGAAGCATCAAGCCGGAAAATTCCTCCGCATCCTGAGCGGACCGGTGTGCTTAATTCCTTCATCTTCTTTCTAGCATCGTGAATGGCATTCTCGGGGTAAAATTGCCTCTTCAACTCACGTTTTAGATCTTCCCATGAGTTGATGATGCAAGTACCCTTCTTCATTTCTTCATGCTTTCTACGCCACCACGTAGCACCAAGATTAGTAAAGTAAAGGGAAGCGGTAGTTACCTTTTGCTTCTCATCTTGCATGTTGATCCCTTCGAAGTATTGTTCCATATGCCATATGAAGTTCTCCAATTCCTTTGCGTCCCTCTTACCGCTAAACTCCTTGGGTTTGGGAACATCCACCCGTGGAGCATGTTGAGTGGTGATAGCACCACTAGTTGCAGCCCGCTTACATAATGCCCAATCCGCACGGGTCTCCTCCAAACCGTGCTTAAGCTCATCCATTTGAGCTTGCATGAGTGAAAGTGTTTCAAGCACCGTTGCTTGAAAGCGGCATTCTCTTGGCGCCCGTCTCACGATTGGCCTCGTGACGCTTTGCAAGTCGCCATGAAGCTCCCCGCGGTGCGTCCACCGACCCTCGAGTTCCTCCGCGCTCGACCACGATCAACCTTTCCATCACGTCGGCGACAGCTACTTCCACCTTGGCCACCGTGGCCTCCATGCTAGCAAGAGCGACTCGAGATTTCGAACGCCCTCGTGCTCGCCTTGGGATTGTGGGTTCAGCCTCCCTTCCCCTCATCTCTTCTCCAACAGCAACCTCGGATGAAGACATGCTTTCTCCTCACGAACCTAGCTCTGATACCAACTGTCACGGACTTGTTGAAAACCTTCAAGCCGTGCGGCCTTAGTTGCTTGTTTCGACCCTCGGAAGCAACTAAGTAAGCCTCTTTGCCAACCAGAAGAAAAGCTAAGCAACAAAGAAAGAACTTAGAGAGAAAGTCTCACTAGAGAGAATGAGAAAATAAGAATGTATTACTCAATACTTGGGTGGTTTGGCCAATGAAGCCTCCCCCCTATTTATAGTATTACAACAAACGATCCAACGGCTATAATACATTTGATCCTACGGTGGAGATTGAGTTTCTAGAATCCTCCACCAAGTGCTATACAACTAAGTGACAACTAAGCAAGCACTAGGGTTTTCTAGAAGGTTCTACACAAGTCTAGAGAACTCCACATGCTTCTTGCCTAAGTGTACCGAAAATGCCCTCAAAGTGTTTGGTGAGATGCTAGGGCATGACACTAGGCACCCCACCCCCCCTTGGCCCCATGGCTGCCCACACACCCCCCACCACGCCCGTGCCATGGCATGGGAATTGGGGGGGTGTGTGGGCATCCAATGTCTTGTTCTTGATGCGCCCTGCGCCGATCGGCGCCGTCAATGGTGGCCGCCCGGAATTCAAAAATTCGGCGGGTGGAATTTTCCCAAAGGGAGTAGCGGTTTTGGGATCCTCATGCGATGATGGTTGGCAATGTTAGGCCGGAGCATGCGCGGGAAGCGACAGCGATATAGGGTGTGGGTTGGTCTTTGGGGTCTCGAATGTGCTTGGGGTAGCGAGGGATGCTAGTTCGGCGGTGGTGCTACGTTGCTTGTTGGTGTTGGGGATTATCCTCGGGAGCCGCCGGGAGGCACCACATGGTTGGTCTTTGGTGCTTTGGGCTGCGACATGCATTGCTTTCAAGGCGTGCTTCCCGATCAAATCCTCAGTGCGGACGTGACACCAATGAATTTGCATCCTAGCTAGCGATGGGTCTTGGGACATGGGGTGCTTGCGGGCTTGGCTTTGAAAACTCATGTGCTCTTGGGCAACCTAAGCATTGCGTGTTGTGGCATCAATGGTGGCCTCGGTTTAAAGTCCGTTCTAATGCTCGGCAATGCCGTGATCGGCGCTCGATTGAATGGATCGTCGGTTGGCTGCTAGGTGTTGCCGTATTAGCGTGCGCGATTTTGTTGCCTAGACATGCGGTGGTTGCCTTTGGGTTGGGATTTGCGTTCAATTTTAAGCCCGTAGGCTATCGGTGGCGGGGTGAACTTCGGGGCTTTGCTTTGAAGCTTCGTCCGCTCTCTTGGGCAACCTAGGAATTGCGTGTTGTGGCATCTCACGGTGGCCTCGATTTAATGTCTGTTCTAATGCTCGGCAATGCCGTGATCGCGGCCTCTCGATTGAATGGGCGTCGGTTGGCTGCTAGGTTTTGCCGTATTAGGGGGTCAGCGGTTGCATTGGTGATAGTGAGCGTGAGAGCTCTTGGGAGGAGCGAAGACACCCGTTAGCGAAATCGCTTAGCGATTGTGTTTAGTTTCCGCACACCACTCGGGGGTAATCTAGAGTCCGTTGCCAATGCCTTGCTTGCGGCATGTTTTGTTGCCTAGACACGCAAAACCGGTGGTTGCCTTTGGCGGGGATCGTCTTCAATCTTTGGCCCTTGGGTTGTGGGGGTATCGTTGGCGATGCGTTCGTGCGTCATGCCTAGCGGTGCGGCTTGGCTCCAATTGATTCGTTCGCATGCTTGAGTGCGGCCTCGTTGTCGATTGGGTTGTGGGCTGTTGGTTGGCGTTGGGTTTGGCTATGCGCGATGGTGTATGAGTTGTGGTATGGTTGTGTGTGTTTGCGGGCTCCGTGCTTGGGCATCGGCGCTGCGCTCGCTCCCTCTCGGCTTTGCTCACGGGGACCTTGTGTCTCGGCGTCTTGGGTTCTTGTCTTTGCATACCTAATGTGATGGAATTAGTTGCCAGCGGTGTCCCATTCCTCTACATGCTCTGCAAGGGCGGGGAGGGCGTCAAAAGTAACACCGCAGCGTCGGCGGCCATTGAAAATTATTTTGTAGCGCCCGCGGTCCTCGTGTGCCTACTCGTCCCCCGGATCACGGAACCGCGTGGGCGTGGGCTTTCATGGCCTTTGAGCGTCGGCATAGCTTTATCGCTAGTTTTGCGCGATTGCGTGCCGTTGTAGCCGCCGACCCGGCGTTGGGCTCCTGACATCGGCATCATGAAGAATGCTACGGTTGATCACGCGGTAGTCATATGCTTGTCTCAATTTAAGCCATGCATGTGTAAGTATGAACTAATTGATTTGTGAAGCTGCGAATGGCTCATTAAATCGATTATAGTTTGTTTGATGGTACCTTACTTTCGGATAGCCGTAGTAATTCTAGAGCTATCGTGCAACAAACCCGACCTCTGGAAGGGGCGCATTTATTAGATAAAAGGTGGCGGGCTCGCCGTTGCTCGATGATTCATGATAACTTCGGCGGATGCCGCGGCCTTAGTGCGGCGCGCATCATTCAAATTTACGCCTATCAACTTTCGATGGTAGGATAGTGGCCTACTATGGTGGTGGCGGGTGGCGGAGAAGTAGGGTTGATTAGGAGGGCACGAGCGGCTACCACATCCAAGGAAGGCGGCGGTAGCGCAAATTACCCAATCGACGCGGGGAGGTAGTGACAATAAATAACAATCACAGGGCTCTATGAGTGCAGTAATTGGAATAATTACAATCTAAATCCGCGAGGATCCATTGGAGGCAAGTCACGGTGCCGGGCGGTAATTCCAGCTCAATAAGCGTATATTTAAGTTGTTGCGGTTAAAAGCTGCGTAGTTGGACCTTGGGATGGGGCAAGCGGTCCGCCTTTGGGTGTGCACATTGTCCGTCCGCCTACTGGCGATCGCTCACGGCCTTAATTGGCCAGGGTGCGTGCCTCGGTCTTTGTTACTTTGAAGAAATTAGAGTGCTCAAAGCAAGCCTACGCTCACGGATACATTAGCATGGGATAACATCATAGGATTTGGTCTATACATTTGGCCGGGATCGGAGTAATGATTAGAGGGCGGTCGGGGGCATTAGGTATTTCATAGTCGGTGAAATTCTTGGATTTATGAAGGCGAACAAGCTGCGAAAGCATTTGCCAAGGATGTTTTCATTAATCAAGAGCGAAAGTTGGGGGCTCGAAGGCGATCGGATACCGTCTAGTCTCGACCATAAGCGATGCTTGACCCGGGGATGGGCGGATGTTCTTATAGGACTCGCGGCACCTTATGAAAATCAAAGTCTTTGGGTTAGGGGAGTATGGTGCAAAGGCTGAAACTTAAAGGAATGGGAAGGGCACCACGAGTGGAGCTGCGGCTTAATTTGACTCAACGGGGAAACTTACGAGGTCAGGACATAGTAAGGATTAATGGGGAGAGCTCTTTCTTGATTCTATGGGTGGTGGTGCATGGCGTTCTTAGTTGGTGGAGCGATTTATGCAGTTAATTCCGTTAGCGAGCGAGACCTCGGCTGCTAACTAGCTATCGCGGTGACCCTCGGCCAGCTTCTTAGAGGGACTATGGCGGCAGGCCAGGAAGTTTGAGGCAATAGCAGTGCGTGATGCCGCTTAGATGTTACGGGCGCCGCAGCGCTACGCGATGTATTCAGCGAGTCTATAGCCTTGGCGGCGGGCGGGTAATCTTTGAAATTTCATGCGTGATGGGGATAGATCATTGCAATTGTTGGTCTTCAGCGAGGAATTCCTAGTAGCGCGAGTCATCATTTCGCGTTGACTACGTCCACGCCCTTTGTACACACCGCCCGTCGCTCCTACCGATTGAATGGTCGGTGAAGTGTTGGATTAGCGTCGGCGTGGGGTTATTTGCCTGCGGCGTCACAAGAAGTCCGAACCTTATCATTTAGAGGAAGGAGAAGTAAGTAACAAGGTTTCCGTAGGTGAACTGCGGAAGGATCATTGTTGAAACCACGCGTGAGCGACGACGTGAACGTAAAATACAGCGGGAGGGCCAACCAAACCCGGCGGGGGCATGCGACTTCGGGCCGCTGGCGATGCCGCTGCCGCCGCCTTCCCGCCGCACAAGCGAAACCGGCGCCAAGCGCCCAGGAACTCGAGCGAATCAAGCATTGCCGGCGGGAGAGATAGTGCGGCGTCGCGGCTGCGTCGTATTACATGTCAAAGCGACTCCGGCAGCGGATATCACGGCTCTCGCGCCGATGAAGAGCGTGGCGAAATCGCGATACTTGGTGTGAATTGCGAGAATCCGTGAACCATCGAGTCTTTGAGCGCAAGTTCGCGAAGCCACTAGGTGAGACGCGCGTACAGGCGTCACACAGCGTTGCCCCGCTCCAAACCTGCGTGAGGCGGATGCTGGCCTCCCGTGCGCCCGGCTCGCGGTTGGCCCAAATCACGAGCACTTCGGAGGCGCCGCGGCAATCGGTGGTTGTCGAACCACCGGTGCCATGCAGCGCGAGCGCCAATGCGTGCCGTAGACCCCATCGCCCGCGCAGCGGCGTCCGCAGCGACCCGGGTCGGCGGGGTTACCGCTGAGTTTAAGCATATCAATAAGCGGAGGAAAAACTTACAAGGATTCCCTAATGCTTGGCGAGAGCAGGGAACGGCCAGGTTGAGAATCGGCGCCTCCGGCGTTAATTGTAGTCTGAAGAAGCGTCCTGTGGCCGGACGGGCCCAAGTCCCACAGAAGAGTGAGAGCCGTCGTGCGGACCACTGCGCACCGGTATGCGAGTCGGGTTGTTTGGGAATCGACCGTCAGGCGGTAAATTCCGTCAAGGCTAAATCAGGCGAGAGCCGATAGCAAACAAGTACAGCGAGGAAAGATGAAAAGGACTTTGAAAAGAGAGTCAAAGAGTGCTTGAAATTGTGGGAGGAAGCGAATGGGGGCGGCGATGCGCCGGTCGGATGTGGAGCGGTGAGAGCGGTCCGCCCGATCGACTTCGAGCGCGGACCCGATCGCGGATGCGGTGGCGGCCCAAGCGGGCTGTAGTCATGCGTGGAGGCGTCGTCGCGCGATGCGTGGTTAGCGGCCTAGCCGTCATGGCGTGCCTGCGTGCACTACTGGCGCTCGGCGTCGGCCGTGGGCTCCCCATTCGGCCGTCTTGAAACGGACCAAAGTCGACATGTGTGCGAGTCAGCGGGCTGAAGTAAACCCGTAAAGCGCAAAGGAAGGCTGGCGGGATCCCCTGGGTTGCACCCGGCCGACCTTGATCTTCGAGAAGGGTTGGTGAGAGCATGCACAGGGGACGAAGATGGTGAACTATGCACGAAGCGAGAGGAAACTACGGTGGAGGCCAGCGGCGATCTTGGCGATGCAAATCGTTAGATGCGACTTGGGTATAGAGGCGAAAGACTAATCGAGGCGTCTAGTAGCTGGTTCCCTCAGAGTTTCCCTCGGGATAGGCTGGAGCCCTTGAGGCGAGTTCTATCGGGTAAAACCAATGATTAGAGGCATGGAGCATGATCGACCTATTCTCAAACTTTAAATAGGTAGGGCGGTAGCGGCGCCGTTGAGCCGTGCCGCGAATCGAGAGCTCAAGTGGGCCATTTTGGTAGCGAGCTGGCGTCGCGGGATGAGCCGGAAGCGGGTTCACGGTGCTGACTACTGCGCTAACCTAGAACCCACAAAGGGTGTTGGTGATTAAGGCAGCGGGGCGGTGGTCATGGAAGTGAAATCCGCTAAGGAGTGTGTAACAACTCACTGCCGAATCAACTAGCCGAAAATGGATGGCTGAAGCGCGTGACCTATACCGCCGTCGGGGCAAGAGCGAACCACGATGAGTAGGAGAGCGGCGGTGTTGCAAAACACAGGCGAGCGGCGGGCGGCCGTCGGTCGGATCTTGGTGGTAGTAGCAAATATTCAAATGAGAACTTTGAAGGCGAAGGGGAAAGGTTCCATGTGAGCGGCACTTGCACATGGGTTAGTCGATCCTAAGAGCGGGGAAACCCGTCGGCAGTAGCGATCAGTGAGCCGAGGAATCGGGTTAAAATTCACGAGCGGGGCGTGAAGGTGGCGGCAGCGTTAGGGAGTCAGGCGTCGGCGGGGGCCTCGGGAAGAGTTATCTTTTACGTTTAACAGCTGCCCACCACAGAAGCGGCTCGGTAGGTAGGGTCAGTAGTGGAAGAGCACCGCCGCGTCAGCGTGGTGTCGGTCGCCCGTGACCGCGAAAATCCGGAGGGCCAGAGTGCACCTGCGCCCGGTCGTACTCATAACGCGCATCAGGTCTCCAAGGTGAGCGACCTGCAGTGATGGAACAATGTAGGCAAGGGAAGTCGGCAAAATGGATCCGTAACCTCGGGAAAAGGATTGGCTCAGGGCTGGGCACGGGGTCGATCCGAACCCGTCGGTGTCGGTGGGTACTTTCGAGCTGCTCCATGGCGAGGCGATGCGCCAGCGTCTGCGGCCGAGGGCGGAGCGGCCCAGGGGCCTTCCGGCGTCGAGCGATCGACTTCGAGGCGAATGCGGACAAGGGAATCCGTTGTTTAATTAAAACAAAGCATTGCGATGGTCCTGCGGATGCTCCGCAATGTGATTTACGCTTGATGCTCACGAATGTCAAAGTGAAGAAATTCAACCAGCGCGGGTAAGCGGCGGGAGTAACTATGACTCTCTTAAGGTAGCCAAATGCCTGCGTCATCTAATTAGTAGCGCATGAATGGATTAACGAGATTCCCACATCCTGTCTACTATCAGTGAAACCACCAAGAGAGCGGGCTTGGCGAATCGTGAGGAAAGAAGACCTGTTGAGCTTGACTCTAGTCGACTTTGTGAAATGACTTGAGAGGTGTAGTATAAGTGGGGCAGGAAGCGGCGAAAGTGAAATACCACTACTTTTAGCGTTATTTTACTTATTAGTGAATCGGGCGGGGCCTTGCCCTCTTTTGGAACAAAGGCAGCCGGCCCGATCCGGCGGAAGACATTGTCGGTGGGGAGTTTGGTTGAGGCGGCACATACATTAAAAGATAGCAGGTGTCTAAGATGAGCTCAGCGAGCGAAATCTAGTGTGGAACAAAGGGTAAAAGCTTCGTTTGATTACGATTTCCGGTCAATCTGAGCCGTGAAAGCGTGGCCTATCGATCCTTTAGACCTTGAATTTGAAGCTAGAGGTGTCGGAAAAGTTACCACGAGGATAAGCGGCTTGTGGCGTAAGCGTTCATAGCGGCGTTGCTTTTGATCCTTGATGTCGGCTCTTCCTATCATTGTGAAGCGAAATTCACCAAGTGTTGGATTGTTCACCCACCAATAGGGAGCGTGGTAGGGTTTAGGCGTCGTGAGGCAGGTTAGTTTACCCTACTTGATGGCGATGTCGCAATAGTAATTCAACCTGATGCAGGAGGAACGTTGATTAGCACAATTGGTCATGGCGGCTTGGTTGAAAAGCGATGTGTGGCTACCGTCTTATTTGGATTATGGTGAGCGCCTCTAAGTCGAGAATCCGGGCTAGAAGCGGCGCATGCGCCCGCCGCCCGTTTGCCGACCTGCGGTAGGGGTCCTCGACCCCGAGGCGATGTCGTTGGTCAAGTCCGCCGGCGGAGATGCCGGGCGCCTTGAAGTACAATTCCTACGGCGGCGGGTAGAATCGCTTTGCGGGCGACTTAAATCAGCGGCGGGGTATTGTAAGTGGCGAGTGGCCTTGCTGCCGCGATCCGCGAATTCACCTGCGTTAAGCGATTGTCCTCCCTCCCTCCCTCCGTTTAATTTCCGAAGGCCCTCGGTCCGCGAGGTCCGAGGCGGGGAGGGCGCTACACTAGCCAATTTTACCCGTCCCTCGGTTTTCATGCAAGCCGGGGCATGACTGGGGCCCCATGTGCCTATGTGTGCAAACTCCCGTGGTAACAAAGTCACGGCGCGATCGCGTGCCTTCATTGGCAGCGTATGGGCATGGGGCCAAGGAATGCAAGGAGACAAGCCCGCTGCCACATATTAGCATCACGCGGCCCCAGAGTGCACACCCAGCGGGCGCAATCTTGCCAGCAGCCCTGGCCCATGGCATGCCGCTAGCGCGCTGGCGCCAGGGCATGGCGTGTGGGCGCCCATGGCATCTGCCAGCGGCGCTTGAGCGCCCACGCCTGCTGGTGGTGGGTGGGCATGCCGCACGCCAGCGGTGCCTACGGTGGCGTGGCTGCCACCCCGCGCCAGGCGTGGGCGCCGTGGCTTGCTAGTTGGCTGTCATGGCATTCCTCGAAACACCTTTGCTAGTGAGGTTCCACAGATGCCTTGTGCCACACTGCCCCATGCACCGGTGCCCATGCATGCCCACATGCCAGCGTTCAAACTTGTCGTGCCAAACACATTTTGCCCAATAAGGCTCCCAACTATCACTTTTGGCATATGAGCATTCCCGACAATCAAAATCAACTTCCATGCACTTGGTTGAACATGTGCCGGCCCCACGGTGCCCGAGTGCCACCACATGCCCATGCGTTCCAACTTGTCCGTGCCAAACATTTTGTAAGGCTCCCAAATATCACTTTTGGCATATGAGAGCATTCCACAATCAAAACCAACTCCCATGCACTTGGTTGAACATGTGCCACCCCATGTGCCCACGATGCCACATGCCATGCGTTCCAACTTGTCCGTGCCAAACACATTTTGCCCGCACAATAAGGCTCCCAACTATCACTTTTGGCATATGAGAGCATTCCCGACAATCAAAATTAACTTCCCATGCACTTGGTTGAACATGTGCCACGGCCCGGTGCCCGAGTGCCACCACATGCCCATGCGTTCCAACTTGTCCGTGCCAAACACATTTTACCCGCACAATAAGGCTCCCAAATATCACTTTTGGCATATGAGAGCATTCCCAACAATCAAAACCAACTCCCCATGCACTTGGTTGAACATGTGCCCACGGCCCCCGCGAGTGCCACAGCATGCGTACATGCGTTCCAACTTGTCCGTGCCAAACACATTTTGCCCGCACAATAAGGCTCCCAAAATCAATTTTGGCATATGAGAGCATTCCCGACAATCAAAATCAACTTCCCATGCACTTGGTTGAACATGTGCCACGGCCCCGGTGCCCGAGTGCAACCGTGCCCATCGCGTTCCAACTTGTCCGTGCCAAACACATTTTGCCCGCACAATAAGGCTCCCAAATACCACTTTTGGCATATAAGAGCATTCCCAACAATCAAAACCAACTTCCCATGCACATGGTTGCACATGTGCCTTAGCACACGATGCCACAGTGTGCAAACACACATGTATCAACTTGACCGAGCCAAACACATTTTACCCACAATAAGCTTTCTAAAAATCATGTTACACATGTAAGAGCATTCCCAACAAGAAAAACCAACTTCCCATGCATTTTTAATTTTTTAAATTTTTATACATTTTGCAAATAAAAAATAAAAAATATTTTCACATCTCAAAAATTATGAAATTTTTACACAACCTAGAATACATTATTCTAAGCATGCATGCAAAAATTTCATCAAAATTCCATGTATTTCTTCAAAAAGGCCCTTATGTCTCCTCGTGCAATGTGATGTTTCCTGCTGTCACAAGGCCAGCGGTTAATTAAGCTCTTTAAGGGGGTGAGTTGCTGCCTAGGCACCCCACCCCAGCCTATGGCTGCCCACACACCCCCTGCGCCCGTGCCATGGCATGGGGTGGGGGTGTGTGAGCATCCAATGTCTTGATGGCGGCAGCCTGCCGCCGATCGGCCGCAAATCAATGGTGGCGCCGCGTTAAAAATTCGGCGGCGGTGGAATTTTCCCAAAGGGAGTGGCGGGTTTGGGATCCTCATGCGATGATGGTTGGCAATGTTAGGCGGAGCATAGCGCGAGGCGACAGCGATATAGGGTGTGGGTTGGTCTTTGGGGTCTCGAATGTGCTTGGGGTAGCGAGGGATGCTAGTTCGGCGGTGGTGCTCGTTGCTTGTTGGGTGTTGGGGATTATCCTCGGGAGCCGCCGGGAGGCACCATGGTTGGTCTTTGGTGCTGGGCTGCGACATGCATTGCTTTCAAGGCGTGCTTCCCAATCAAATCCGAATGCGGACGTGACAGGCAATGAATTTGCATCCTAGCTAGCGATGGGTCTTGGGACATGGGGTGCTTGCGGGCTTGGCTTTGAAAACTCATCTGTGCTCTTGGGCAACCTAAGCATTGCGTGTTGTGGCATCAATGGTGGCCTCGGTTTAAAGTCCGTTCTAATGCTCGGCAATGCCGTGATCGCGGCGCTCGATTGAATGGATCGTCGGTTGGCTGCTAGGTGTTGCCCGTATTAGCGTGATGCGATTTTGTTGCCTAGAACCGCATAGCGGTGGTTGCCTTTGGGTTGGGATTTGCGTTCAATTTTAAGCCGTAGGCTATCGGTGGCGGGGTGAACTTCGGGGGCTTTGCTTTGAAGCTTCGTCCGCTCTCTTGGGCAACCTAGGAATTGCGTGTTGTGGCATCTCTGGTGGCCTCGATTTAATGTCTGTTCTAATGCTCGGCAATGCCCGTGATCACGGCCTCGATTGAATGGGCGTCGGTTGGCTGCTAGGTTTTGCCGTATTAGGCGGTCCAGCGGTTGCATTGGTGATAGTGAGCGTGAGAGCTCTTGGGAGGAGCGAAGACACCCGTTAGCGAAATGCGCAGCCGATTGTGTTTAGTTTCCGCACACCACTGGGGGTAATCTAGAGTCCGTTGCCAATGCCTTGCTTGCGGCATGTTTTGTTGCCTAGACACGCAAAACCGGTGGTTGCCTTTGGCGGGGATCGTCTTCAATCTTTGGCCCTTGGTTGTGGGGGTATCGTTGCCTTGATCGTTGCGTGCGTCATGCCTAGCGGTGCGGCTTGGCTCCAATTGATTGGTTCGCATGCTTGTGGCCTCGTTGTCGATTGGGTTGTGGGCTGTTGGTTGGCGTTGGGTTTGGCTATGCGCGATGGTGTATGAGTTGTGGTATGGTTGTGTGTGTTTGCGGGCTCCGTGCTTGGGCATGATGCTGCGCTCGCTCCCTCTCGGCGCTTTGCTCACGGGGACCTTGTGTCTCTCGGCGTCTTGGGTTCTTGTCTGCATACCTAATGTGATGGAATTGGTTGCCAGCGGTGTCCCATTCCTCTACATGCTCTGAGCGCGGGGAGGGCGTCAAAGTAACGCAGCGTCGGCGGCCATTGAAAATTATTTTGTAGCGCCCGCGGTCCTCGTGTGCCTACTCCTCGGATCGCGGAACCGTGGGCGTGGGCTTTCATGGCCTTTGAGCGTCCGGCATAGCTTTATCGCTAGTTTTGCGCGATTGCGTGCCCGTTGTAGCCACGCCGACCCAGCGGCGTTGGGCTCCGCGGCATCGGCATCATGAAGAATGCTACAGGTTGATCACGCGGTAGTCATATGCTTGTCTCAAAGATTAAGCCATGCATGTGTAAGTATGAACTAATTGAGTGTGAAGCTGCGAATGGCTCATTAAATCGATTATAGTTTGTTTGATGGTACCTTACTACGGATAGCGTAGTAATTCTAGAGCTATCGTGCAACAAACCCGACCTCTGGAAGGGGCGCATTTATTAGATAAAGGTCGGCCGGGCTGCGCGTTGCTCACGATGATTCATGATAACTTCGGCGGATCGCGCGGCCTTAGTGCGGCGGCGCATCATTCAAATTTACGCCTATCAACTTTCGATGGTAGGATAGTGGCCTACTATGGTGGTGGCGGGTGGCGGAGAATTAGGGTTGATTGGGAGGGGCACGAGCGGCTACCACATCCAGGGAAGGCGGCGGTAGCGCAAATTACCCAATCGACGCGGGGAGGTAGTGACAATAAATAACAATACAGGGCTCATATGAGTGCAGTAATGGAATAGTACAATCTAAATCCCTTACGCGAGGATCCATTGGAGGCAAGTCAGTGCCGGCGGCGGTAATTCGGCTCAATAAGCGTATATTTAAGTTGTTGCGGATTAAAAGCTGCGTAGTTGGACCTTGGGATGGGGCAAGCTGGTCCGCCTTTGGGTGTGCACTTTTGTCCCGCGTCCCTTGGCGATCGCGCTCACGGCCTTAATTGGCCGAGTGCGTGCCTCGGTCTTTGTTACTTTGAAGAAATTAGAGTGCTCAAAGCAAGCCTACGCTCTGGATACATTAGCATGGGATAACATCATAGGATTTGGTCCTATTACGGTGGCCCGGGATCGGAGTAATGATTACGAGGGCGGTCGGGGGCATTAGGTATTTCATAGTCGGAGGTGAAATTCTTGGATTTATGAAAGGCGAACAAGCTGGCATTTGCCAAGGATGTTTTCATTAATCAAGAGCGAAAGTTGGGGGCTCGAAGGCGATCGGATACCGTCCTAGTCTCGACCATAAGCGATGCCGACCGGGGATGCGGCGGATGTTACTTATAGGACTCCGCGGCACCTTATGAGAAATCAAAGTCTTTGGGTTCGGGGAGTATGGTGCAAAGCTGAAACTTAAAGGAATTGGCGGAAGGGCACCACCGGGGTGGAGCTGCGGCTTAATGACTCAACGGG
Source organism: Rhamnella rubrinervis (assembly GCA_007844105.2). Classification (NCBI taxonomy): domain Eukaryota; kingdom Viridiplantae; phylum Streptophyta; class Magnoliopsida; order Rosales; family Rhamnaceae; genus Rhamnella; species Rhamnella rubrinervis. The sequence goes on from VOIH02000070.1 coordinate 23,566, forward strand.
GAAACTTACGAGGTCAGGACATAGTAAGGATTGGCGGTGAGCTCTTTCTTGATTCTATGGGTGGTGGTGCATGGCGTTCTTAGTTGGTGGAGGCGATTTATGCAGTTAATTCCGTTAGCGAGCGAGACCTCGACTGCTAACTAGCTATCGGAGGTGACCCTCAGCGGCCAGCTTCTTAGAGGGACTATGGCAGGCCAGGAAGTTTGAGGCAATAGCAGTGCAGTGATGCCGCAGATGTTACGGGCGCCTGCGCCGATGTATTCAGCGAGTCTATAGCCTTGGCGGCGGGCGGGTAATCTTTGAAATTTCATGCGTGATGGGGATAGATCATTGCAATTGTTGGTCTTCAGCGAGGAATTCCTAGTAGCGCGAGTCATCATTTCGCGTTGACTAAATCCACGCCCTTTGTACACACGCGCCCGTCGCTCCTACCGATTGAATGGTCGGTGAAGTGTTGGATTGCGTCGGCGTGGGGGTTACGCTGCTGCGGCGTCACAAAGTCCAGCGAACCTTATCATTTAGAGGAAGGAGAATCGTAACAAGGTTTCCGTAGGTGAACTGCGGAAGGATCATTGTTGAAACCACACGGCGAGCGACCCGTGAACCGTAAAATACAGCGAGGGAGGGCCAACCCGGAAACCGGCATGCGACTTCGGGCCGGCTGGCGATGCCGCTGCCGCCTTCCCGCCCGCAAAAGCGAAACCCGCAAACGCGCCGCAAGGAACTCGAGCGAATCAAGCATTGCCCGGGAGATGAGTGCTGGGAAATCGCGTCGTATTACGTATGTCAAAGCGACTCGGCAGCGGATATCGGCTCTGCGCCGATGAAGAGCGTAGCGAAATCGATACTTGGTGTGAATGCGAGAATCCGGTGAACCATCGAGTCTTTGAGCAAGTTGCGCCCGAAGCCACTAGGAGACACGTCTACTGGGCGTCACACAGCGTTGCCCCGGCTCCAAACCTGGTGAGGGCGGATCTTTGGCCTCCCGTGCGCCCGGCTCGCGGTTGGCCCAAATCACGAGCTTCGGAGGCGCGCCGCGGCAATCGGTGGTTGTCCGAACCACCGGTGCCATGCAGCGCGCGGACGCCAATGCGTGCCGTAGACCCAATCGCCCTGCGGCGTCCACGCGACGGGTCGGCGGGGTTACCGTGAGTTTAAGCATATCAATAAGCGGAGGAAAAAACTTACAAGGATTCCCTAGTAGCGAGCGGGAGCGGCCAGGTTGAGAATCGGCGCCTCCGGCGTTAATTGTAGTCTGAAGAAGCGTCCTGTGGCGGACGGGCCCAAGTCCACGGAAAGGGGCGCGAAGGGTGAGCCGTCGTGCGGACCACTGTCGCTGCAGTTTGTCTGCGAGTCGGGTTGTTTGGGAATGCAGCCCCGTCGGGCGGTAAATTCCGTCAAGGCTAAATCGGGCGAGGCCGATAGCAAACAAGTACAGCGAGGAAAGATGAAAAGGACTTTGAAAAGAGAGTCAAAGTGCTTGAAATTGTCGGGAGGGAAGCGAATGGGGGCGGCGATGCGCCTCGGTCGGATGTGGAGCGGTGAGAGCGGTCCGCCCGTCGACTTCGAAGTGCGGACCGATCTCGGATGCGGTGGCGGCCCAGCGGGCTGTAGTCATGCCGTGGAGGCGTCGTCGCCCGCGATGCGTGGTTAGCCTTGCCGTCGTGGCGTGCCTGCGTGCACTGCGCTCTCGGCGTCGGCCGTGGGCTCCCCATTCGGCCCGTCTTGAAACCGCGGACCAAAGTCGACATGTGCGAGTCAGCGGGCTAAGTAAACCCGTAAGCGCCAAAGGAAGCTGGCTGGCGGGATCCCTGCGGGTTGCACCGCCGGCCGACCTTGATCTTACGAGAAGGGTTGAGTGAGAGCATGCACAGCCGGGACGAAGATGGTGAACTATGCGGCGAAGCGAAGCGAGAAACTGGTGGAGGCGCGGCGATCTTGGCGATGCAAATCGTTAAATGCGACTTGGGTATAGAGGCGAAGACTAATCGAGCGTCTAGTAGCTGGTTCCCTCGAAGTTTCCCTCGGGATAGGCTGGAGCCCTTGAGGCGAGTTCTATCGGGTAAAACCAATGATTAGAGGCATGCGGCGCAATGCCCTCGACCTATTCTCAAACTTTAAATAGGTAGGGCGGCGCCCCGTTGGCCGTGCCGCGAATCGAGGCTCAAGTGGGCCATTTTGGTAGCGAGGCTGGCGTGCGGGATGAGCAGGAGCCGGGTTCTGGTGCCTTGACTTCTGTAACCTAGAACCCACAAAGGGTGTTGGTGGATTAAGGCAGCGGGGCGGTGGTCATGGAAGTGAAATCCGCTAAGGAGTGTGTAACAACTCACTGCCGATCAACTAGCCGAAAATGGATGGCTGAAGCGTGACCTACCCGGCCGTCGGGGCAAGAGCGAACCACGATGAGTAGGGAAGGCGGTGTTATTTGCAAAACACAGGGCGAGCGGCGGGCGGCCGTCGGTCGCAGATCTTGGTGGTAGTAGCAAATATTCAAATGAGAACTTTGAAGGCGAAGAGGAAAGGTTCCATGTGAGCGGCACTTGCACATGGGTTAGTCGATCCTAAGAGGCGAAACCCGTCGGCAGCGATCGATCCTTGAGCCGAGGAATCGGGTTAAAATTCACGAGCGGGGCGTGAAGGGCAACAGCGTTAGGGAGTCGGAGGCGTCGGCGGGGGCCTCGGGAAGAGTTATCTTTTACGTTTAACGGCCGCCCACCACAGAAGCGGCTCGGTAGGAGGTAGGGTCAGTAGCTGGAAGAGCACCGCCGCGTCGGCGTGGTGTCGGTGCGCCCGTGACCGCGAAAATCAGGAGGACCAGGTGCACCGCGCCGGTCGTACTCATAACGCATCGGTCTCCAAGGTGAGCGACCTGCAGTCGATGGAACAATGTAGGCAAGGGAAGTCGGCAAAATGGATCCGTAACCTCGGGAAAGGATTGGCTCGAGGGGCGGACGGGGGTCCCGATCGAACCGTCATTTGTCGGTGGGCTACTTTCGAGCTGCTCCGGCGGCGAGTCGCCAGCGTCCCGGCCGAGGGGCGGTGAGAGCGGCCCCTCGGGGCCTTCCCGAGGCGTCGAGCGATCGACTTCGGGCTGAGTGCGGACAAGGGAATCCATTTGTTTAATTAAAACAAAGCATTGCGATGGTCCTGCGGATGCTCCGCGATGTGATTTACGCCGATCTCACGAATGTCAAAGTGAAGAAATTCAACCAGCGCGGGTAGGCGGGAGTAACTATGACTCTCTTAAGGTAGCCAAATGCCTGCGTCATCTAATTAGTGGCGCATGAATGGATTAACGAGATTCCCCTTGTCACATCTACTATCAGTGAAACCACGGCCAAGGAGCGGGCTTGGCGAGAATCGTGAGGAAAAGACCTGTTGAGCTTGACTCTAGTCCGACTTTGTGAAATGACTTGAGAGGTGTAGTATAAGTGGGGCGGAAGCGGCGAAAGTGAAATACCACTACTTTTAGCGTTATTTTACTTATTAGTGAATCGGGGGAGGGGCCCTCTTTTTGGAACAAAGGCAGCTTGGCCCGTCCGGCGGAAGACATTGTCGGTGGGGAGTTTGGGAGGGGCACATCATTAAAAGATACTTAGGTGTCTAAGATGAGCTCAGCGAGCGAAATCTCGTGTGGAACAAAGGGTAAAAGCTTCGTTTGATTACGATTTCGATGCAATCTGAGCCGTGAAAGCGTGGCCTATCGATCCTTTAGACCTTGAATTTGAAGCTAGAGGTGTCGAGAAAAGTTACCACGAGGGATAAGCGGCTTGTGGCGCCAAGCGTTCATAGCGGCGTTGCTTTTGATCCTTGATGTCGGCTCTTCCTATCATTGTGAGCGGAATTCACCAAGTGTTGGATTGTTCACCCACCATAGGGAGCGTGGTGGGTTTAGGCGTGCGTGAGGCGGGTTAGTTTTACCTACTTGATGGCGATGTCGCAATAGTAATTCAACCTGATGCAGAGGAACGTTGATTCGCCAATTGGTCATGGCAGTTGAAAAGCGATGTATGAAGCTACCGTCTTATTTGGATTATGGTGAGCCTCTAAAGTCGAATCCAGGGCTAGAAGCGGCATACTTAGCGCCGCCCGTTCTTGCCGACTGCGGTGGGGGTCCTCGACCGAGCCGCGTCGTTGGTCAAGTCCATGCGGCGGAGATGCATTGAGCGCCTTGAAGTACAATTCCTACGGCGGCGGGTAGAATCGCTGCGGGGCGACTTAAATGCAGCGGCGGGGGTTGTAAGTGGCGAGTGGCCTTGCTGCCCGCGATCCCGAGATTCAGCCTGCGTTAAGCGATTAGTCCCTCCCTCCCTCCCGTTTAATTTCCGAAGGCCCTCCGGTCCGCGAGGTCCGCGAGGCGGGGCGGGGGAGGGCCCGCCAATTTTACCCGCGTCCCTCGGTTTTCATGCAAGCCCGGGCATGACTCGGGGCCCGTGCTATGTGCCTATGTGTGCAAACTCCGCCCGTGGTAACAAAGTCACACGCGATCGCGCGTGCCTTCATTGGCAGCGTATGGGCATGGGGTGGCCAAGGAATGCGCAAGAGGACAAGCCCGCTGCCACATATTAGCATCACCGCGGCCCCAAGTGCACACCGAGGCGAGCGCAAGCCGCTGGCAGCGCGCGCTGGGCGCCCGCAAGCAGCTGTCGCGCGCGCTGGGCGCCAGGGCATGCCGCGGACGCGCGCGCTGGCGCCCAGGGCATGCACGCGGACGCGCGCGCTGAGCGCCCATTGCATCTGCGGACAAACGCGCTGGGCGCCCATGGCGAGCCGCGGGCGCGCGCGCCCATGGCATGCCGCTGACGCGCGCGCTTGTAGCCCAGAACGCGCCACGCCCTGCTGGTGGTGGGTGGGCATGCACGCCAGTAGCGCCCACGGTGGCTGTGGCTGCCACCCATGGCACGCTACGGCGTGGGCGCGCCGTGGCTGCTAGTTGGCTGTCATGGCATTCCTCACGAAACACCAAATTTGCTAATGTGAGGTTCACGGATGCATGCCACACTCTATGCCCATGCACCCACGGTGCCCATGCATGCCCCACATGCAGCGTTCAAACTTGTCCGTGCCAAACACATTTTGCCCGCACAATAAGGCTCCCAACTATCACTTTTGGCATATGAGAGCATTCCCAACAATCAAAATTAACTTCCCATGCACTTGGTTGAACATGTGCCACAGCCACGGTGCCCACGAGTGCCACCACATGCCCATGCGTTCCAACTTGTCGTGCCAAACACATTTTACCCGCACAATAAGGCTCCCAAATATCACTTTTGGCATATGAGAGCATTCCCAACAATCAAAACCAACTCCCATGCACTTGGTTGAACATGTGCCACGGCCCCGGTGCCCACGAGTGCCACGCATGCACATGCGTTCCAACTTGTCCGTGCCAAACACATTTTGCCCGCACAATAAGGCTCCCAAAATCAATTTTGGCATATGAGAGCATTCCCACAATCAAAATCAACTTCCCATGCACTTGGTTGAACATGTGCCACGGCCCCACGGTGCCCGAGTGCAACCGCATGCCCATCGTTCCAACTTGTCCGTGCCAAACACATTTTGCCGCACAATAAGGCTCCCAAATACCACTTTTGGCATATAAGAGCATTCCCAACAATCAAAACCAACTTCCCATGCACATGGTTGCACATGTATTGCACCGATGCCACGGTGTGCCACATAAGCACACATGTATCAACTTGACCGAGCCAAACACATTTTACCCCTTTAAGCTTTCTAAAAATCATGTTACACATGTAAGAGCATTCCCAACAAGAAAAACCAACTTCCCATGCATTTTTAATTTTTTAAATTTTTATACATTTTGCAAATAAAAAATAAAAAATATTTTCACATCTCAAAAATTATGAAATTTTTACACAACCTAGAATACATTATTCTAAGCATGCATGCAAAAATTTCATCAAAATTCCATGTATTTCTTCAAAAAAGGCCCTTATGTCTCCTCGCGCAATGTGATGTTTTCTGCTGTCACAAGGCCAACGGTTAATTAAGCTCTTTAAGGGGGGGTGAGTTGCCTGCCTAGTGTCACGGACTTGTTGAAAACCTTCAAGCCGTGCGGCTAGTTGCTTGTTTTAGGCCCGGAAGCAACTAAGTAAGCCTCTTTACCAACCTGAAGAAAGCTAAGAAGAAAGAACTTAGAGAGAGAAGTCTGACTAGAGAGATGAGAAAATAAGAATGTATTACTCAATACTTGGGTGGTTTGGCCAATGAAGCCTCCCCATTTATAGTATTACAACAAGCGATCCAAGCGGCTATAATACATTTGATCCTACGGTGGAGATTGAGTTTCTAGAATCCTCCACCAAGTCTTTATACAACTAAGTGACAACTAAGCAAGCACTAGGGTTTTCTAGAAGGTTCTACACAAGTCTAGAGAACTCCACATGCTTCTTGCCTAAGTGTACGAAAATGCCCTCAAAGTGTTTGGTGAGATGCTAGGGCATGACATTCTCTCCCCTTTATGCGTCGGCGTCCTCGTCGAGCTTTGATGGGCGCTTGATGTGGTCTTGGTGCCATAGTGCTACGCGCGGTTCCCAACTTCGCTTCACTTTGGATAGTCCCTTCCATTTCACTAAGTACTCATGACTTCGGATGATTGTCCCTTCCGCATTACCACTTTCGTTCGGCCATGGCGTTTCGACCTCCTTGTCGTAAGCACTTGTGATGCCCATAGGTGCTCTCGGACTTCCTTCTTGAAGGGTCTTCCTCATCTTCATGATATGGCTGGCGACTTACATGGAAGGCCGGGTGTAGCCTAAGTGTGGATAGCAACTCCACCTTGTATGCTACCCTCCCTACTTTCTTGATGATGGAAATGGCCCTCATAGCGTCTAACAAGTCCATTGTGCGGTGGGCGAGTAGACTTGTGTTGGGAAGGTAGAATCTTGATAAACACAAGGTCTCCAATTTGGTATTCCACATGTAGCCGTCTTGTGTCCGCCCACTTCTTCATTTTCTTAGTTGCCTTGTGAAGGTAGGACCTGCATGAAGTCCACTTGCTGCGTGCCAATTTTGGCAACCTTGAAGCGGATGGACTCCTCCCTTTGTAGCTTGTAACAAGTGTATGAGAGTCAATGGTTGTTGCCAGTGGCTAGCTTCGAGCAGGCTCCTATTGGTGGACTCGCTCCTTTGTAAGTTGTAGGAAAATTGGGCCCGTCTAGTAACTTTGCCCAATCATGTTGGTTGGCACTCACAAAATGCCTCAAGTAAAGCTCAACAGCGCGTGCTTCGTTCCGTTTGCCCATCGGTTTGAGGATGGAAGCTTGTAGAGAAATGTAGATCGAGCCCATGAGTTTGAACAACTCAGTCAAAACCTCCGGTGAATGCGTGGATCTCGATCACTAATGATGGATTGTGGTAACCCCAATACTTTACCACATTCTTGAAGAATAGTCTTGCGGTATCATGGCGGAACTTGCCTTTGAGTGCGGCTATGAAGGTGGCATACTTGGAGAATCATCAACCACCACGATGATAGTGCCACACCCCCAGATTTGGGCAAGCCTATAATGAAGTCCATGCTTATGCTTTCCCACGGATGCGGGTGTAGGTAGTGGTTCCAAAGACCAGTGAGGACTTTGTTGTTCAACCTTGTCTTGTTGGCACACAAGACAAGTCTTCACATATAGCTCCACTTCGTCTAGCATTTGTGGCCAATAGTAAGTTGTCTCTAATAAGGCTCTGTGCGCCTTTGCCGGATGCCCGCCCATTTAGGTGTCATGGCATTCCTTAATCAAGTTCCTCCTCAAGTTGCTCCACCTTAGCGCGTGAACCGCGTCGACCCTTTGTGTAGAGTAAGCCTTCCTCCATCAAAACCGCTTGGTCTTGCCCTCCGTGGCAAGTTGTTGGGTTGTTTGGCCACACATCATGCTCCATGCCCTCCTTGATTAAGTCGAACAATTCTCCTTGGAGCTTGCTTATCGGCGCCAACTTCGGCCTTCCTACTTAAAGCGTCAGCTTTACATTAGCCGTGCAGGGTACTTTCGAGCACATTTCCCGAGCAGCTTGGGACTAAGCTTCTTTTGTGTTTGGAAATAGCTGCGTTGTCCGTCTTCACCACTTAGACCCAAAGTAGTGTCTCAATAGCAAGCAATAATGGCGGTCATCTCCTTTTCTTGGACCGTGTATCTCCTCTACCGGTATCATTAAAGCTTGCTGACTCATAGGCAAGGGGATGCTTGTCTTGCATCGAGCGCCTCCTAAGGCAAAATCCGAAAGCATCGGTATGTACCTCAAATGGCTTGGAGCAATGGGTAATGCCAAGACCGGCTCTTTCATGATGGCTCCTTTTAAGTCTTCAAAGGCTTGTTGGCATTGAATGGACCATTCCCATGACTTGTCTTTCTTCAATAAATCGGTGAGTGGGGCTATGGCGGAATAGCCCATAATAAACCGCCTATAATAATTAACAAGACCGAGAAAGATGAAGCTCACTCACCTTACTTGGAGGTTCCCACTCTTGAATGGCTTTAATTTTGGCAATATCCATGTATAACTTGCCATCCTTAATTTTGTGGCGAGGAAATGTACTTCGCTTGCAAAGGTGCACTTCTCTTTCTTCCGCGTATAACTCATTCTCCTTTAGCACATTGAATACAATTGTAGGTGTTTGATGTGTTCCTCAAGAGTGTTGCTATAGATGGCGATGTCGTCCAAGTACACCACCACAAATTGATCAAGTAAGGATGGAAGATCTTGTTCATGAGTGTGCAAAAGCGTTGCGGTGCATTAGTAAGGCCAAAGGGCATAACAAAATTCATATGCTCCATACAGTGTCCGCATGTAGTCTTTGGCTCATCTCCTTCCGCTATCCTCACTTGGTAGTAGCCCGACCTCAAGTCAAGTTTAGTGAAGTACTTAGCCCCTCCAAGTTGATCAAACAAATTAGCTATCAGCGGTATAGGGTACCTATTTTTGATAGTGACTTTGTTGGAGTGCCCTATAGTCGATGCATAGCCTCAGCGATCCATCATGCTTCCGTTGAAATAGGACCGGTGCTCCATAGGGTGCTTTTGATGGTTGGATGAATCCGGCCTCCAAGCTCTTTTAGTTGCCTTCTTAATTCCCAATTGGGTGGAGACATGCGATATGGTGCCTTTGCGGTGGTTTGGCACCAACTTCTAACTCAATTTGATGATCCACCTCTCTCCTTGGTGGAAGTTTCTTGTTGCTTCGGGTGGCATGACACCCAGAACTCTTGAAGCACTTGACAAACTTCCCTTGGTGGTTCATCGATAGTGACTCCCTCTTCTTCTCCGCGTATTGTGGTGAGGAATGTGACCTCTCCTTCTTTATCCCTTTCTTGAGTTGCATGGCGGAGAGATGTTTGGAAGTGCTTGGTGTGTGCGTTGCGGGAACCATGCAAGGTCCTCCCTCAAGATGCAAGCGGTGTTGTAGCTTGAGGAGCGGGACTACGTTGAATTGCCTTAAAATTCCATGCCAAGCACAATATTAAAGTCATCCATGGGAGCAATAGAAAAGTTTACATTACCTCGCCATGTACCAAGGTGTAGCTCCACATCACGAGCCGTGCCATCAAGTGGCTTTGCCTGCGGCATTTCACGGTTTTAACCACCTTGCCCGCTTCGAGCTTTAGGCCAAGTCTCATGGCCTCCTCCCTCTGATGAAGTTGTGTGATCGCGGTGTGTCTACCATGACTTGGGCATCCTTGCCATTGTCACGTCCGCATTACATGAGGGGAGTTGTCTTTAACATTGTGTGCGGGAGCGGGACTTGCTTTCAGGGAATTGAGGAGTTGTATGCAACCCATTTGTGATGATTGGGTTCCTCCCTTTCTTGAGCATGGCTAAGAGCTTTTAAGCCGGGCACTCTCTTGCCCAATGTGGACCATCCTGAAGAAGCAATTGTTTCTTGGTTTTGCCTCTTTGTTATTTCCTCTCTTCCAATCTTGGTTTTGTGGAGGCCTCCTCGAATTGTCTTTGCCTTGTGGAGCCTTATGGAACTTGGCTCCTCCAATATTAGCAGCGTTAGCTTTAGGCTTTGAGTTTGAGGACTCACCTAACTTATATTCCATGAGTGTCTCGGTGGTGGTGAGGCGGTAGAAACATCTTGCACTCCTCGGCGTTGGAGTTCAACATATACCCATGATTGTAGCCATCCATGAAGTTGAAGAGAAGATCCTCCTCGGTCATGTTAGGAATTTGAAGCATCAAGGGAAAATTCCTCCGCGTACTCCTGAGCGGACCCGGTGTGCTTGATTCCTTCATCTTCTTTCTAGCATCGTGAATGGCATTCTCGGGGTAAAATTGCCTCTTCAACTCGCGTTTTAGATCTTCCCGTGAGTTGATGATGCAAGTACCCTTCTTCATTTCTTCATGCTTTCTACGCCACCCGCGTAGCGCCAAGATTAGTAAAGTAAAGAGGCGGTAGTTACCTTTTGCTTCTCATCTTGCATGTTGATCCTTAGTATTGTTCCATATGCCATATGAAGTTCTCCATTCCTTTGCGTCCCTTTGCAGCTAAACTCCTTGGGTTTGGGAACATCCACCCGTGGAGCATGTTGAGTGGTGATAGCACCACTAGTTGCAGCAGCTTACATAATGCCCAATCCGCGCGGGTCTCCTCCAAGCCGTCGCTTAAGCTCATCCATTTGAGCTTGCATGAGTGAAAGTGTTTCAAGCACGTTGCGAAAAGCGAGCATTCTCTTGGCGCCCGCGTCTCACGATTGGCCTGCGTGACGCTTTGCAGAGTCGCCATGGCTCCCCGGCAGTGCGTCCACCACGACCCTCGAGTTCCTCCGCGCTTTGCTGACCGCGATCCAACCTTTCCATCCGCGTCGGCGGCACTACTTCCACCTTGGCCACCGTGGCCTCCATGCTAACAAAACTTCGAGATTTGAGCAGCCCGTGCTGCGCCTTGGGATTATGGGTTCAGCCTCCACTTCCCTCATCTCTTCTCCAGCAACCTCGGATGAAGACATGCTTTCTCCTCACGAACCTAGCTTTCGATACCAGTTTACATCCGGACTTGTTGAAAACCTTCAAGCCGATGCGGCCTTGATTGCTTGTTTCGACCCCGGGCAACTAAGTAAGCCTCTTTGCCAACACTGAAGAGAAAGCTAAGCAACAAAGAAAGAACTTAGAGAGAAAGTCTGACTAGAGAGAATGAGAAAATAAGAATGTATTACTCAATACTTGGGTGGTTTTGGCCAATGAAGCCTCCCCATTTATAGTATTACAACAAGCGATCCAAGCGGCTATAATACATTTGATCCTACGGTGGAGATTGAGTTTCTAGAATCCTCCACAAGTGCTTCCTTCCACAGCTAAGCAGTGGCAATAGAAAAAACTAGAAACTAGGATGCTTCTTGCTAGAAGCCATGTGGTGTTTGGTGAGATGCTGGGGCATGACCTTTAGGCACCCAGCCCCTTGGCCCCGAGTAGTGCCCACCCCATGCCCGGGTGCCATGGCATGGGGGTGGGGGTGTGTGAAACATCGCATAATCGCGTTTCTTGTCGGCGACGCCCTGCGCCCGATCGGCCGCCGTCAATAGTGGCGCCCGCCGTGGAATTCAAAATTCGGCGGCGGTGGGAGTACCCAAAAGTGCAGCGGTTTTGGGATCCTCATGCGATGATGGTTGGCAATGTTAAGGGGCATGTATGCGACGGGGAAGCGACCGCGATATATGGGTGTGGGTTGGTCTTTGGGGTCTCGAATGTGCTTAGGGGTAGAGAGGGGATGCTAGTTCTTGCGGTGGTGCTCGTTGCTTGTTGGTGTTAGGGATTATCTCGGGGAGCCCGGGAGGCACCTATGGTTGGTCTTTGAGTCTTTGGGCTGACATGCATTGCTTTCAAGGCGTGCTTCGATCAAATCCTCGGAGTACGGACGTGACACGGCAATGAATTTGCATCCTAGCTAGCGATGGGTCTTGGGACATGGGGTGCTTCACGGGCTTGGCTTTGAAAACTCATGTCGTGCTCTTGGGCAACCTAAGCATTGCGTGTTGTGGCATCAATGGTAGCCTGGTTTAAAGTCCGTTCTAATGCTCGGCAATACCCGTGATGCGGCGCTCGATTGAATGGATCGTCGGTTGGCTGCTAGGTGTTGCCCGTATTGGCGGTGCGATTTTGTTGCCTGAACCGCCGCGGTGGTTGCCTTTGGGTTGGGATTTGCGTTCAATTTTAAGCCCGTAGGCTTCTCCGGTGGCGGGGTGAACTTCGGGGCTTGCTTTGAAGCTGCGTCCATCTCTTGGGCAACCTAGAATTGCGTGTTGTGGCATCTCATATTTGGCCTCGATTTAATGTATCTGTTCTAATGCTTTCGGCGTACGCGTGATCACGGCCTACCGATTCCAGATAGGCGTCGGTTGGTTTGCTAGGTTTGTATT
>VOIH02000071.1:0-45007 GCA_007844105.2 Rhamnella rubrinervis
ACCACTACAGCATTCATCACCGTGATGGGAGGACACTTTTCGTTGATACATAGAGGCTAGAATAGCCCGGATTGATCATCTCATGGACCGCTTAAAGGAAGACCACGGAGCAAGCAGGATGGCTAACCACTTAGCTGCACAAGTGGATTACCAATAGCATTGAGGAGTCCAAGGGCCCCAAGGAGCATTCTAAGGAGGCCCCAAGGAGTATGTGGACCCTGTGAGTATCCGAGGACTCTCCAAAGCCTATAGACCCGGAGGTTGAAGACCGGATTTCCCCGATAAGACTAGGGTTTTGGGTTTTCATGTGTTTATGGTCTTTATTATCTATTGGTTATAGATATATTGTATATTGTATATATTGTATGTATGGTATATATTGTATACATCATATATATTATATATATTGTATATTTTGGTTGTATAACACTTTAGCTTGTAAGTTGAAATGTCATTTTGTTATGTATCTTATCAAATTATTATGTATAATTTGAATAGATTATTTCTCTTTGCTATAGATGTTGCATCCAGCTAGAAATGTTCACCCCGTAAAAAATAGTTCGGGGACACGATGAATTAGTTCTTGGAAGCCTAGAATAGCTTGTGGGCAAAAATATACAAGAACAACAATAGCAACAACAACAATCTACTAGGAGTAATTGATGAGTGAAGCAGTTTAGAGAATTCCATTCCGAAATTGAAAGATCAACAAATCCTCTAGTACTTGAAAGTTGGATTTGTGAGTTGGAAAAATCTTTACTATGATCATGTACTAAAGATCGAAAGTGACTTATGCTTCCTTTATGCTAAAGGAGGAATCAGTCATTGATGGGACATGATAAAGAGGGTCTACCATACATAAGAGAATCAATGACTTGGACTTAGTTCAAGTCTTTGTCTTTATAAAGTACTTTTCTCGAATGAAGAGAGAAAGAAGTTGAGTTTTGAGCTTAATCTCTATGTAATGGAGTATGAAAGAAAGTTCGATGAGCTGTCTTGATATGTGCCACATCTGGTGCATGCTGAATTGCATAAGGCCGATGCTTTGAAAAATTTGAGACCAAAGCTCATAACACATTTGAGCTTTATTTTAACTCCTCACTTTTGACATTTGCAACAAGTTCAGCTAATTTCTAATGATCCCCTAGAAAAGGAATTAGGAGAGGAAGAAAAGGAAGTTGAGAGGAAGCATTGGAAGCAAAGCGAATAATAATAAGAAGTTCAGAGTGAGAATAGACACGGTATTCCACGGTGTAAAAGTATGAAAGAAACCACTATGGTGAATGTTATGGAAAGCGAGTGTACTTTAGGTGTGGCAAGCCTAACCACATGAGGAGAGACTACCGAAAATAAGAAGGGTGTAGCACCTACTCAAGGCTACATGTTCATCTTGACTAAAGAAGAAGCAAAGAAGGATGGCGTCCAGATGGTGGCGGTACCATTTCTCTTCATGGTTTTAATCGTTATGCCTTCTTTGACTTGGATGTCACGCACTCATTTGGGTCTAAAGTTTGATTCTAAATTGGCTAGGAAACTTGTTCGACTTGGGTGTGATTTATGTGTTGCTACATGAAGGTGCGAGAGTGTGTGCTTTGTTTATGCTTGATGCTTGTGAAGTATATACCTCGAAGCGAGATCTTTGCGTCGATTTGATCTTATTGGAAATGTCGATTTCAATGTGATTTTTGATGTGGGTGACTTTTTGAGTGGAGCTTGCATTGATTGTAAGGAGAAGAAAATCTTATTTAGCCTTGGGAATGGTTAGAGTTTTGAGTTTACAAGATTGAGGTTGCAAGCTGTGGCTAAAATTGTTAAAGGCGATTTAAACTCAAGTGCTTGTGTAATAATCGCCTCCCAAAATTTATGTGATGGTGTATTTATTTGTGAATTTTTTCACTTGTGTACTTGAGTATGAGAGTGTACACATACGAGTTTGAGAAGCACTATGAGGACACGAAGTCTAATAATTATAGGTTCTATGTCAGGCGCAAGGATGCACATGGAGGAGTTAAGTATAAAATGAAGCTAGTTGGAAATTTTGAATAGTTTTGACACCACTTTGTAATTTGCGTATATCATTCTTATCCGAACTCCGATTGAGATGATTAAAAATACTATAGAACAGGAAGAAAAAGTTCTACAACTTTTATGTTTTGCATTTTGACAGATACTAGATGCATCAAGGTCAAAAGTTAGATCCTGTCGCACCTAACATTGAGCCTAACATGAGTCGTAAGAGTGAAGACACGAACAAAAATTGGACGAGCAAACCCGTGGCTGTCAGGTGCCAAGTCAGGTGCAATGACAGGTGCCTGACATTGTCCTTAACTTAGCATTTCCACAACCTGTGCGTGTTAAACGCATAGTCAGGCGCATTGACAAGCGCGACATCTTTGTCGAACTGTCTGAAAGAGTTTAAGTGTTATTATGCGTGAAAATGTGTACAATTTAATTTGTACCAGCACGTATGTGTATGTGTGTGTCTTTATGATTGACACCCATTTATCTATGTAATTGATATTTGAATTTGTGATTTTAATTGGCACTATTTATCAATTAAGAGGTTGATATTTTCCTTATTTGAAATAAGAAAAGTAAAAGCTGAAGCTAGGAAACCAAGTTTGGCAAGTGTTGTCTATGGTTTTGTATATAATTAAGAGGTTGAGAGAGGGAAATTTTTCTGCATTCTCCTCTTCTCTTTGTGCTATAATTTCTTTAAAAAAAGTATTGAGAGAAATTTTGTGTGATCAAGCAAGGATTTTTCAAGGTTTTTGAAGATTCAAGGCAAGTTTCACAACTATGTGTTGTTTGTTCTTATTTGTTTTAAATTTCTCTTCTTCTATAAAATTTCTATGGATCGATTTTGGATTATGCATGATAATATAGATTTGTATAGGTTGGAACTTTGATATAAGAATGAGCTTTTATTGTTTTACAAAAATGCATGGATTTACAAGGAAAGTTTTGATTTTATAAGATATACATTGAACCTAAATCTCTTCTTATGGTCGATCCTCATGTTTGTGATAAGATTAAATTTTGTTCAAGTTTGATCTTAAAATCAAGGCTGATTATGTTTGGTAATGAATGATTTTTATAATTTTAAATTGATTTATCCAAAATCATAATTTTCTTTACTATACATGTGTTTTAAATCAAAGTGTGAAAGAATATGACTTGCTGGAAAATTCTGGACATGTTTGCTTTGTTAAATTCATAGAACAATCATATTTTAATTAAGCTGGGATTTATATTATATTGCTAGAATTTTCAGGATGATTATATGCATGCTATCGTGAACATTTTCTTTTGCAAAATACATTGCTGGAAAATATGGAATTATGAGATGCATGCATGGTATGGAGATTGTTACTTGATATTGTTGATGGCGAAATTTCTAAGGAGTTTGTACTGATATTTTGCCAAGAAATACATATTTTGGCTATGATAAATTTATGAATGCATGTATGCTTAATTTTCTTAGTTCTGAAACAAATATGCATGATCATAAGTGTGTAAGCATAAGCATGTGCATTCAAGCGTGAATTTAAATTCAGTTTTACAAGAAATGCACATCTTCAAAGTTTATTGAAAAGTAAAGCATGTTTTTAAAAGAAACACCTTGTAGGCAAATTTGTGAGTTTAATATGAAGCTTTTGTATGTATGTATGAAGGCGCATAAGAAGGCTTGGTTTGATAGATCCTACCAAGTTTGTAGGGTTTACATGGATACATGTAGATGGATTTGTGTATGTGGGAGGACTCATTGAGGATCACAATGAGGGCATGGCTAATGCTCTTTGGCGGAGCTATTAGCATCGATTTATGCTTGCATGGCTTGAATGCAAGTTGTCCCTAATACCCCACACACTCATATGCCTCTTTATGGTTTGAAGTCTCTTGAGATATCTCTGCCAACTATTCAAAGGATGTTTGTATGGATTACCGATGGGTAATAGCTCTCATGTATATGTGTATGAAAGTCCTGTAAAGGTGGTTTTGTTTTCAAACTAAATTAAGAAATTTTGGTTTGAATTATGCAAGAACTATTGAAAGTAAGCAAGTATGCATAGATTCATGAATAAGTATAAGCATTCCACATTGTGTGTGTGTGCATTGTGAAACTTCTTTGGGTGACTTGTCACTCACTCTTGTTTCTTATATGTGTAGGTAATGATCTGAAACTGATTAAGTGGATCATGGTCTTGGGGAATCTGCGAGGTGATGTTCGGTTATGTTGATCTGCATGATCCAAGTTAATAAGATGTTTTGCTTCTACTATGCTATGTTTCTATTTCATTTACTCTATTAATAAGATCAAGATATTTTGTTAAGCTCTCTTTACATGTGGGTTAAGATTTTGAAATATTATTATTAGTATGTGAATTTTGAAATTCGTTCTTTTATTTTCTGAAACTAATATTATCAACAATTAGTGAATGGATCCGAAGTAAAGACGGAAAAAAATGGTCTTATTTTACAAGAGGCATTACAGTTTTGGTATCGAGCACCATTTCTTTTAAACCTTGTTTTCTAAAACACTTACGACTCATTTAAAATTGTATTTGGATCATGCAAGCTGAGAAACCTTTCACGATTCCAAGGTACATGCTTAATGTTTGTTTATGTGATTATTCTTTACATGAATGTGTTTTGAGACTATGTGTTTTATTTGTAAAGATGGTAGGAAAGATTGTTAGCTCGTGGTGAGGTAAGTGATGTTGAGTCACATTATGAACCTCCTAAGAAAGGTTCAAAAGATGATCCTATCATAGTGAGTGATTAGGAGGAAGTTGACCAAGAGGGTGAATTGGAGGTTAACAAGCACAAGTGGGGCCGCTTAATGAAGAACAGCAAGTTCTAGTTTGGGAATGCGTGCGGTTTAGAGATATATTGCCATTAGAGGAAGGAGAACTTTTACTGGCTTGGTTCACTAGTGAAGAAGATTATAAGAAGGAATGAGAAGAGATGCTCAAGTATGACAAAACAATGCGAAGAAAGATCATGAAGTAGTTGGAGGAAGAGGACTTTGACCTATTCGGCGCTCATCGTTCGATAGTAAGCTTCAAAATACCAAAAAGAAGCTAAAAGGTGACACGGAGGATAAGGATCTGAGATGGGTTATGCTAGAGTGAGCAATAAGGATTATTGGAATTTCGATGATGGCGAAGATGAGAATCCTACGACCCACCTCATTACCATAGTGTTAAGTTTCATGGTGATTCCTTGAGTGAGGAGTAGGTGTTAAGATTTATTTTCCTAAATTTAGTTGGAACTTTCTTTTAGTTGCTTAGTTGATTATGTGTTAACTTGAATCACTTTGATGTGATAAGCTTTGTTAAGCGCTATTTGCTTTCCTTAATAAAGTATGATTATTTCCTTTTATCCGATTATATGCAAATTATGTATGGTTGCTTAAAGAAAAGAAAATATAAGTTATGTGTCCACATGATCCGGTGATCATGTTTAAGTTATCGTACTTTCTTTCTTTAGATGGTGCGACCGCCTAGACTAGTGAATCCTAGTGAGGGAACTAGCTGAAGCAATGATGCAAAATTTTCTTCAAGCAATGCGAATATGGTTGCACAAAGCGAGTGCAACAAGATAGAATTCGAGTGTAGTGGAATATTTCTAAAGACTACACCCACCACCATTTGAAGGATCTCCAAATCCATTGCATGTTGGAGAATGGATAAGGGAGATAGAAGATTTTCACATTGATAGCGTGTTTGGAGACACAAAAGGTTACTTGTGCTATGTTTATGCTTAGGAAAGGCAAAGTCATTGGTGGGATTTAACAAAGAGAACCTATGATCTTGCTAAAACCAATGGTGTGGACTAGGTTCAAGGAGTTATTTCTAGAAAAGTATTTTTCTTTTATGAAGAGAAATGAGAAGGAAGCGAGTTCATTCACTTGACTCAAGAAAATCTATAAGCTAGTGGAGTATGAGCAGAAATTTAATGAGTTGTCAAGGTATGCACCGCGCTTGGTGGACATTGAAGAGCGTAAGGCAAGGCGTTTTGAAATGGGTTTCGACTGATCTCTACAAAGGTATAGCTGTTCTACAACTTCGATTACCTATCTTGAGGTGTTAGAAAGGCTGATTATAGCCAAGGATGATTTCATAAGCGAGACTAAGTCGGTGAACAACGAAAAGAAGTCTTGGAATAATAATAATAAGAGGAAACAACATGGACACAAGGGTGGAGAAAAGAATATAAGAATAATGGTGAAAGGAAGGATTTCCCATTATGTGCTACATGCAAGAAGTATCATCCTTGAGGTATTTTAAAAAGACCCATGCTTTAGATGCGGAAGATTATTGTCAGGAGGCTCCTAAGGAGTAGAAACCAACTCAAGGATGAGTGTATGCAGCGACTTCGTGATGAAGCAGAGAAGATCCTCTGTTGTTGCGAGGTATGGTTCAATTGGGTAATCTCAGGCTTACGCTTTATTTGGTTTGAGATCTACGCATTCGTTTGTGTTAAGACAAGTCGCGTCTAAAATGATGGTAAAACCGTCAAGATTAGACTCTGTATTACAAGCGGCAACACCGTCAGGTGTTAGTATGTCTACAAATTACGTGTATAAGTCTTGTGAAGTTTCTCTTGGAAGCAACACAATACTTGTGGATTTGATTGTGCTTGATATGTATGATTTTAATATTATCTTTGGTATGGATTGCTTATCTAGAAATAGAGCTCAAATTGTGTGTCAAGAGCGAAATCTCTTTAGTCCACTTGATGGGTACTATTTCAACTTCAAAGTGCGAAGGTTAATCATTTCCCACAATTGATCTCTACAATGCAAGCACGAAGGAGTTTACTGAAAAGGCGTCAGGTTTAGTGGTCCATGTATTCAATATGAATCACGGATGCTCAAGGCTCTCAACAATTATCCAATTGTGAATGAATTTCTAGATGTGTTTCCTAAGAACTACCATAGTTACGCTGATCAGTGGAGTTTTCTATTGATGTTTTACTTGGAGCTGCACCAATATCTAAGGCATCATATCGGATGGCACCTGAGTTGAAAGAACAACTACAAGAACTTCTAGAGCGAGGTTTTATTGACCAAGTATTTCCTCATGGGGACCACCAGTTTTGTTCGTGAAGAAGAAGGATAGATCAATGCAAATGTGCATTGATTATAGAAAATTGAATCATGTGACAATAAAAATAAGTACCCATTAGCAAGGATTGAAGATTTGTTTGATTAATTTCAAAGAGCTAGTGTGTTCTCAAAGATTGATCTTGGTCCTACCACCAAATGAAGGTTAAGGAGGCGGATATCTTGAAAAGTACTTTGAGCAAGATATGGACATTATGAGTTTTTGGTTATGCCGTTTGGTCTAACTAATGCACTGCTGCCTTCATGGATCTGATGAGTTGAGTGTTCCACGACTACTTAGATAAAGTTGTTATTGTCTTCATTGATGATATCTTGGTTTATTTCAAAAGTCTTTGAGGAGCATGAAGAACATCTAAGAGTGTTTACAATGTTTACATGAGAAGCAACTTTACGCCAAATTCAAAGTGTGAATTCGGCTATAAGAGATTTCTTTCTTAGTACATGTTGTGACTAAGAAAGGGATACAAGTTGATCAGTAAAGTTGTTGCTGTACAAGATTGGAAAAGGCCAACAAGCGTAGGAGAAGTTGAGGTTTCCTAGGTTTGGTGGTTACTATCGAAGGTTTGTCGAAGGTTTGTTAAATGTTTTCAAATATTGTTGTCCCATTGGCGTAATTGATGAAAAAGGATGTGAAGTTCTTACGACTGAAGCTTGCGAGAAAAGTTTCATAGAACTCAAAGAAAGGCGATTCGGCCCTATACTCACCATACCAAATGGAAAGGACAAGTTTGTGATCTTTAGTGATGCTTACGGCAAGGATGAGTTGCATGCTTATGCAAAATGAGATGGTAATTTCTTATGCATCACGACAATTAAAGCCGTATGAACGTAACTACTCGACACACGAACTGGAGTTAGCTGCTGTCGCCTTTGTATTGAAGATTTGGAGACATCACCTTTATAGTGTGAAGTGTGACATTTACATTGACCATAAAAGTTTGAAGTATTTCTTTACTTAAAAGGAGCTGAACATGAGACAATGAAGATGGTTGGAATTGGTTAAAATTATAATTATTCTATCAATTTTCATCTTGGAAAAGCCAATGTAGTGCCGATGCTTTGAATAGAAAGTATGCTGGTTTTAGTGCTAATCTAATTACTATGCAACTGCATATTTTGAAAGATTTGAGAAAAATAGATATTGAGTTAGTTCCTAACCAATATTCATACATATTATCTACACTCAAGATTCAACCATCATTGGTTGACAAGATTAAGGAAGAACAAGAAAATGATGCAAGTTTAAAGAAGAATAAGGAAGAAGTTATTCAAGGAAAGAGGCACGAGTTTATTCTCCTTTGGAGATAGAACTCTAAAGTTTGGAAGTCGCCTATGCGCTAACATTGAAATGATTAAAAAGGAAATCCTAGTGGAGGCTCATTGTACGCATTACCGCGTATCCACGGAGCTACTAAGATGTACAAGGATGTAAGCTAAAAATATTGGTAGAACGGAATGAAAAATGATATAGCGCTGTTTGTGGAGCAGCGTCTAGCGTGCCAATAAGTAAAGATAGAGCATCGAGACCTACGGTATGCTTAAACCTCGATGATTCTGAATGGAAGTGGAAATATATTGCCATGGACTTTGTTGTGGGATTACCATTATCTCAACATGGTAATGATGCAATATGGGTAATAGTGGACCGACTCACTAAGTGCGCTCACTTTACCTATGCATATGAAGCATCCTATGGAAAGGTTGGCACAACTTTATGTTGACAAGATTGTAAGACTTCATGGAGTGCTGCTTGATTGTATCGATTATGATCCAAGGTTCACATCGTTATTACGGAAGAGTGCATAAAGCTATGGGAGCAAAGTTGAACTTTAGTATGGCTTTCCATCCTCAGTCTAACGGTCAGTGAGAAAGAACGATTCAAACACTTGAAGATATGTTGTGTGCTTGTATGTTGGATTTTCATGGGAACTAGGAGAAATATCTACCACTTGTGAAGTTTACAAACAATAATAGTTATCATGCAACTATTGACATGGCACCTATGAAGCATTGTAGAGAAGAAAGTGTTGATCTCGATACATTAGGACAAAGTAGGAGAGAAAACTACTTAGACAGAGATTCTCATAGACAAGTGAAGTCATAAGTAGAATGAAGGTTGCTTAAAATAGACAAAAGAGTTATACTGATAATCGGTGGAAGGATCTGAATTTCGATGTGGGAGACAAGGTCTTTCTTAAAGTAGCACCGATGAAAGGTGTTATGAGGTTTGGAAAGAAAGGAAAGTTAAGCCCACATTACATTGGATCGTTTGAAATTTTGGAAAAGATTGGTGATTTGGCTTATCATCTAGCCTTGCCACCAAACTTATCAAATGTGCACAATGTGTTTCATGTATCTATGTTGAGGAAGTATATAAACGATCCATCGCATGTGTTAGAGTTTGAACCGTTGGAAGTAAGGGAGGATCTTACCTATGAAGAGAAACCGATGGAAATTCTAGATCGACGAGACCAAGTGCTAAGGACTAAGACCATTCTGAATTTGTTTTTTGGTAAGTTTTGTTTTCCTATTTGAGCAAATTTTGGATGAACTGTGATAACCGCCTCCCAAAATTTATGTGATGGTGTATTTATTTGTGAATTTTTTTTCATTTGAGTACTAGAGCACGAGTGTACACATGCGAGTTTAAGAAGAACTACAAGGACACAAAGTCTAAGAATTACAAGTTTTATTTTAGGTCCAAGGATGCACATGGAGGAGTTAAGTGTAAAATGAAGTTAATTGGAGATTTTGGACAGTTTGACACCACTTTATAATTTAAGTATAACTTTTTCATCGAACTCCAATTGAGATGATTCAAGATGCTATGGAATAGAAGAAAAAGCTCTACAACTTTTATCTTTTCTTTTTGAGAGATCTTGGATGCATCAAGGTCAAA
Source organism: Rhamnella rubrinervis (assembly GCA_007844105.2). Lineage (NCBI taxonomy): Eukaryota > Viridiplantae > Streptophyta > Magnoliopsida > Rosales > Rhamnaceae > Rhamnella > Rhamnella rubrinervis. The sequence continues at coordinate 10,032 of VOIH02000071.1, forward strand.
GTTAGGTACAATGTCGGGCGTCTAACATTGGGCACGACATGTGTCGTAAGAGTGAAGACACGAATAAAAACTGAGCGAGATTTGGCGAGCAAACACATGCATGTTAGGTGCCCATCAAGTGCCTAACATTGTCCGCGAGCTTGGTATTTCCATAACTTCATTGTCGCGCATAGTCGAGCATTGACAGGCCGACATCTTTGTCTGTGCGAGTTTAAGTGTGGTTATGTACATGAAAATATGTACAATTTGATTTATGACAACACGTATGTGTATGTATGTGTCTTTATGATTGACACCCATTTATGTATGTAATTGATATTTGAATTTGTGATTTTAATTGGCATTATTTATCAATTAAGAGGTTGATATTTTTCTTATTTGAAATAAGGAAAGTAAAAGTGAAGCTAGAGAAACCAAGTTTGGCAAGTGTTGACTATGGTTTTGTATATAATTAAGAGGTTGCTGAGAGGGAGATTTTTTCGCATTCTGCTCTTCTCTTTGTATTGTAATTTCTTAAAAAATATTGAGAGAAATTTTGTGTGATCAAGCAAGGATTTTTCAAGGCTTTTGAGGATTCAAGGCAAGTTTCACAACTATGTGTTGTTTGTTCTTATTTGTTTTAAATTTCTCTTCTTCAAAATTTTTATAGATTGATTTGAGGATTTATGCATGATAATATAGATTTGTATGGGCTGGAACTTTGATCTAAGAATGGGTTTTATTGTTTTACTGAAAAATACATAGATTTACAAAGAAAGTTTTGATTTTTATGAGATATAGATTGAACCCAAATCTCGCTTATGGCGATCCTAATGTATGTGACAAGATTAAATTTTGTTTAAGTTTGATTTTAAAATCAAGGCTGATTATGTTTAGTAATGAATGATTTTTATAATTTTAAATTGATTTATCAAAAATCATAATTTTCTTTACTATGCATGTGTTTTAAATCAAAGTATGAAGGAATAATTCATAGAATAATCATATTTTAGTTGAGTTGGGATTTATATTATATTGCTGAAAATTTCTGGATGATTATATGCATGCTATCATGTGAACATTTTCTTTTTGTAAAATCGTTGCTGGAAAATGTGGAATTGAATGGAATTATGATTTGCATGCATGGTATGGAGATTGTTACTTGATATTATTGATAGCGAAATTTCTAAGGGAGTTTGTAATAATATTTTGCCATGAAATATATGTTTTGGCTATGATAAATTTATGAATGCATGTATGCTTAGTTTTCTTAGTTTATGAAACAAGTATGCATGATCATAAGTGTGTAAGCATGAGCATGTGCATTCAAACATGAATTTAAATTCAGTTTTACAAGAAATGCACATCTTCAAGGTTTATTGAAAAGTAAAGCATGCTTTTAAAGGAAACACCTTACAGGCAAATTTGACAAGTTTAATATGGAGTTTTTGTATGTATGTATGGAACCGACAAGAGAAGGCTTGGTTTGATGGATCCTACCAAGTTTGTAGAGTTTACATGGATAAATGTTGTTGGATTTGTGTATGTGGGAGGACTCATTGAGGATCATAATGAGGGCATGGCCAATGCTCTTTGGCTGGAGTTATTGGCGTCGGTTTATGCTTGCATGGCTAGGATTCAGGTTGTTCCTTAAGACCCACTTACGTTCATATGCCTCTTTGTGGTTTGAAGTCTCCTAAGATATCTGCTCAACTATTCAAGGGATGTTTATATGGATTCTGAAGGGTAATAGCTCACATAGATATGTGTATGAAAGTCCTACAATGGTGGCTTTGTTTTCAAACTAAATTAAGAAGTTTTGGTTTGAATTATGCAAGAACTATTGAAAGTAAGCAAGTATGCATAAATTCATGAATAAGCATAAGCATTCCACGTTGTGTGTGTGTGTATTGTGGAACTTGCTGGATGACTTGTCACTCACTCTTATTTGCTTATATTTGTAGGTAATGGCGAAATTGATTAAGTGGATCATGGTCTTGGAGAATCTGCAAAAGTGGTGTTGGCTATGTCGATGCATGATCAAGTTAATAAGATGTTTTGCTTATGCTATACTATGTTTTTATTTCATTTACTCATTAATAAGACCAAAATATTTTGTTAAGCTCTCTTACATGTAGGTTAAGATTTTGAAATATTATTATTAGTATGTTGAATTTTGAAATTTGTTCTTTTATTTTTCTGAAACTAATATTATCAACAATTAGTGAATGAATTGAAGTAAAGAGGCAAGGAAAAAATGGTCTTATTTTACAAGGGGCATTAGAGTTTCCATTAAGGGTGCCAAGGATTCCTTGTTAGTGTTTGCAATAAGAAACCAAAAGCTCGAGAACTTCTGATATGTCAAGGTAGTTCATGACTTGTTGGATGTATTTTGAAAGAAGCTATGCGGTTTACTCTTGGACCAAAAGTGGAGTTTATGATTGATTGGTATAGGGGACTACACCTATTTGAAGACACCTAGAATGGTACGGTTGAGTTAAAGGAGTTGAAAGAACAGTTACAAGATCTCTTGAAAAACAATGCGGTTGTGCATTAATTATCGGAAGCTCAACAAGGTGATGATCAAGAACAAGTACCCATTACGAGGATTGATGACTTGTTCAATCAGCTGCAAGGAGAGTATCTTTTCAAAGATCGACCTTCGTTCGGTTACCATCAACTAAAGATCAAAGACAAGGATAGGTCAAAGCGTGCATTTCGAACAAGGTATAGCCATTACGAATTCTTAGTGATGCCATTTGGACTAACGAATGCACCAGCATCATTGATGGATCTAATGAATTGTATTTTTAATGATTATTTCCATAAGTTTGTGGTAGTGTTCATTGGCGACATCCTCATTTACTCCAAGTCAGCAGCAAAAGCATGAAGAGCATTTAAAGTTAGTGTTATAGTAGTTGCGTGAGGAGCAGTTGTATGCCAAGTTCAAGAACCGAGAGTTTTGGCTAGGGAGTATTGCTTTTCTAGGACATGTGATATATACTGAAGGTATCCTAGTAATGTTACAATAGTTAAGGAGTGAAGAAGGCCAACAAACATAGGAGAGATCCAAAGTTTTTGGGTTTGGCGGGGATCTTGCTATCGATCATGCGCATGGGTTTACCAAAATTACTTTGTTGTTGAAAAAGTTATTAAGGAAGGAAACCAAGTTTATTTTGTCAAAGGAGTCGAGGGTAGATTTCAAGAACTCAATAAGAAGCTGGTCTCTGCATCTATTCATGTCTTGCAGAACATCGAGGACAACTTTGTGATCTATAGTGGCGCTTGAGGAAATGGTGGGTTATGTTCTTATGTAGAACAACAAATGAATGCGTATGCATCGCTAGTTGAAGCCTTATGAGCTAAACTATGCTATGTAGGATTTTGAGTTAGTACTTGAGTGTTTGTGCTTAAATCGCATCATTACTTATATGGAGTAAAGTGTGACATATATAGTGACCATAAAAGTTTTAACTACTTCTTCACTCAAAAGAAGCTAAACATGAGGCGAAGAGATGGTTGGAGCTAATCAAGGTCTATGATTGTACCATCAACTATCACTGAGCAAGGCAAATCACGATGGTGATGCTTTAAGTAGAAACTATGCAGGTTTCAGTGGTTAGTATCATGGACAAGATAAAGGAAGGGCAAGCTAGTGATGCTACTCTCTTGAAGATCGAGATGAGGTAATCCAAGGAAAGAGATCGAATTCAATCTTGATCGAGGCGGGATGTTAAGGTTTGGTACTTGTTTGTGTATGCCAAATGTTAAAGAGGCCAAGAAATTTTGGTAGAGGCTTATTGTACACCTTACTTAGTTTACCATGGGTCTACCAAGATGTACATGAACTTCTCCAAAACTTTCGGTGGTCTAACTTAAAGCGAGAGATCGCGAAGTTAGGTGAAGCGATGTTGACTTGTCATTAGAGATCATCTAGTTTTCTAATGCCGTGTGATTCGAATGGAACTAGGCGATATAGCAATAGATTTTGTTGTGTTTTTACCACGATCCCAATAAGGCAACAATACGATTTGGGTAATAATGGATTAACTTACAAAATTAGATCACTTTTACCTATCATTATGACTCACTTGATAGAGAAGCTAACTTCAACTTTATGTGAATGAGATCATATGACTTCCGGTGTGCCAATGTTAATTATTTTAGACCGAGATCAAGGTTCATATCATCATTTTGGAAAAGTGCACAAAGCAATGACAAAGTTTACTTTCGTATAGCTTTTCATCCCTAGAAAGATGGTCATTGGAGTAAACAATCCAAACAATGAAGGATATATTGATAAGCGTGTATCTGGATTTTGAAGAAGTTGGGAAAAGGATATTCCATTAATGGAGTTTGCTTACAACAACAATTATCATGCTTAAATCGGAATGGCCCGTATAAGGCTTTGTACTAGAGGAAGTCAGATCTCCATCACATTGAGATGAAGTTGGTGAGCAAAAGTTGCTTAGGCCATAAATTTTACAACATACCAGTGACACCTTCAACAAAATATGATAGGATGAAACCTCATGTTTATTACTTGATTTAGTGTGAAATTTGTTGGATTTTGATGTGTAAAGGGTGGACATTATTAGAGACATGGTTGGTATTTTAGAGTTTGTTGAGGGCACTTTGGTATTTTTACATAAGCGGGACATGTTCGATATTTTAAAATTATTGAAGGCATTTTAATCTTTTCACATAGAAGGGACATATTCAGTATTTTTGAAATTATGAGGAGCATTTTAGTCATTTCACATTTCTTAGTTAATTAATAGTTTTGTGAAAATTAGAGTTTGGTAAATTTATTTATATATATGTATGCAAAGGTTTATGTGTTGTATGAAATATATATGTGTATAGAGTATATATGTATGTGAATATATGTGTGCATATATGTATATATATATATATACTAGATTTTATATGCAAAGCACGTGGTTTTAAAATATTAATTGACACTTTAATTTATTTTTGAATAGTATTTATTAAATATAATTATTTATTTTATTTAAAATGGAATTTGTACACTAATATTTGTAGCTTTTTTTTTCAGTGGATAAATGAAAAACAAAAAAAAAATTAAGATTGAAAAGTCCCATCATAATTAATTTTTATAAAAGGAAATTGGAGAAATAAATTAATGCAAGCACGGAAGGACCAAAAGGCGAAGGGTACTTGAATCTTTTATTAAATTTAAATCTAAAATATTAAATAAAATAAGTACTCCACCACCATCAATGTGGTGGTCGGTATCAGGTTCATTATTTTTTTTTTTATCAATTGAATGCTTATCATACTATGAATAGTGCTATTATAATATCACCTTTTGTTACTATTTGAATTTCTTTTCATATGAGTTATAAGATGAAGTGTGAAATTCGAAAGAAGATTTTTTGTTGAATGATGAAAGAAGACTTCTTTTGTGGAATGAACTTTTCTTTCCATGGATAAAAGTTTCTTTCTTGATTTTCTCTCCATATGTCAAGAATGACACTGCTTCTTGAGATGGGCCGGTCAATGGACAAAACCATGTACCTCCAATTTATACAATTGTTGTACTCATAGAATGTTGCTCTTATAAGCATTGTTAATCGTTCATGGGACATAGGGTAATAATTTTTCGACATCCTCTACATGTATGTGCTAAAAATAATGTATTACAAAAATTATAATAAAAATGTAACAAAATTGAATATTTTTAATAATCTCACCTACATGTTTTCATTCATTAAATTCATAGCGGAACACCAAATGAAGATTATGTCACGTGCTCTGCACATGGTTTCGTAATTGTTGAATAAAATTGTGATTTGATTTTTAATTTTTTTCTTAAATAATTATTTTATTTTGATATTTTAAATTGTGAGAGTAAATAAATTTGATTTAAAAAACTAATATTTTTATTTTTATTTATTGTGATTATATGGAATGTGTAAAAAATAGTTAATTAAATTGGTATCCTTTATGAAATTGATTATAAAATTATATTTGAGGAGAAGAAATATGCATAATATGAAATATGTTTAAGAAGTTGTAGAGAATAAATTTCACTTAATTTAGAAGGAATGTGATACTATTATAGAATATGGTTAAGTGTCACATAGAAGAATATAATACAAATATATTTGAGGAATATTTTAAATTGTAAGAATAAATAAATTTCGATTTAAAAAACCAATATTTTTATTTTTATTTATTGTGATTATATGGAATGTGTAAAAATAGTTAATTAAATTGGTATCCTTTATGAAATTGATTATAAAATTATATTTGAGGAGAAGAGAAATAATGCATAATATTAAATATGTTTAAGAAGTTGTAGAGAATAAATTTAACTTAATTTAGAAGGAATGTGATATTATTGTAGGATATGGTTAAGTGTCATTAGAAGAATATAATACAAATATATTTGAGAAAGGGATTATGGATAGGTAAAGTGTAGATGTTAATTAAATTATGCTTCATCAAAAGTAGACATATGCATTTAAATATTTAAAAGTAGTAGCATATGCATTCATGCTATTACAATAGAAAAAATGACAAAATTTTTTTAATTCATATTTTTAAATAGTAATATGATGTTACTTAGTACTAACATAGGTGGTGAGTTCACATAAAATCTTTATAGTATGCCACATATATTTTGTAGGTTTAAAAGCTCAAATAGAGTATGGCTTAAACCATGAGTGTCTTTATTTTGCAAGTTGTGGGGATGAGTTAGATTTAGTGTTGGATGGACTATCAAGTTAATTACTTTAACTTTTGAAGTCAAAGATATCGACATTTTTAGGGATTAAGATAGGATCGAATGTGGGGGATAGATCTATAAAAATTTGAAAGGATATGATCATTTGGGATGAGAGGAGATAGAACTATAGGAAGTGGCATGTAGAACTATATTTACAGCAAAAGAATGGTCTAAATGGAACAATTGTTAGCGTCTAGAATGAGGGAATGCTAGCTGGCGAATGGATCTAATATTTGAATATTTAAAGATTGATGGAATCTTCCATGTATGAGCGCAATGTTTTATTTGAAATAAATAATATAAATGCAGTTAGTGAGTAGAAATATAACAAAATATATACAGGTTAGATTCATATGTTTTGAGTTAGAATAATAAAAATTATGAATTAAATTGGATGGATTTAAAAATATTTTTAGTTCATTGTGTATTATTTTGAGTATTTATGATTGTGCTTTAGTTTTGGTAATTTCAATAACCGAGCTAAACTTTGTGATTATATATATATATATATATATATATATATATATGTATATATCATTGTTCTAAATATGAAAAGAAATTTTTAAATAATAATAAACATAATATACAAAGATAAATTATCGGTGAGATAAAGAAAATGATAGTTAACGATTATTTTACATTAAAAAATAAAAAAGAAAAGACCATGAAATCTATAAAGTATAATTCAGTGGGCTTTAAATGGACAACATAGTTTTTATTTCAAAGTATGAAAACTGAGGAAATTTATTTTTATAAAAAATTGGCAGAGAAATTTAAAAAGAATATAACCTGGATATGGTTTGAAAAAACAAATATTTTAATAAAAAATCCCTTTTTGTTTTCTCTTTTGGTTAGCGGACCTAAATTAAATTTTTTAGTTGAAATATTATGTGGTGTTTTTTTTTAAATATGAATTCATCTGTACAATCAATATAATATATACATATATATAGTTGTAGTACACTTGTTTGAACATAAATAATATCTAAAGCACGCAAAAAAGATATTGAAAGAATCAAAATCAGATATTTGACAAGATGTTACGTTAACAAAATGGGTTAGAGTCTAGCAAAATATAATTGTACTTTTGTTTTCTTGCACAAATTTATTAATATAAATATTATATTATTTTTACATATAAAAATCTTGTAATTTAATTTCGGTAAAAAAAATAATAATTCATGTGTATGTAAATTTAAATAGTTGATATTGCATTTTTTTTTCTGGAGATTATTATAGAAACTTTGAATTTTTAGTAGATACAAATTTATTGTTGATTTTTTTAATTTTATTTTTATATAGAATGTACACATAAATATATATAATATTTTGATCTAACTGATTGACAAATTAATTATAATATTATACATGTGTTGATAATTTTATTTTAATTATTTTTTTAGTATACAAATATTATTTGTTAATATATTCAAATATTTTAACTGTGATTGAAAGTAACTTTTTATTTTAAATGTGAAGTTTGAAATGGCTAAACTCATATGATTATGTATTGGGACAAAAAATTATCAAAAAAAAAAAAAGAATTTTGAAAATTTTAACATTAAATTTGTATAATTATATCTGTGCAATCTTTTTTTCCGTGTATAATTTAAAAAGGCAAATTAATTAAAGTTGAAAGATTGCATCATAATTAATTTGTGAAACAGCAGATTGGAGAAAGAAATTAATACAAATAAAGAAAGATGAGGAGGAGGTTGGTGATGCTTTTAAGGTTAAAACATTAATTGCAATAACTAAAAAGACATTTTAGTTCTTTATCTTTTTATATCTGTACACAGATAGCAAACATGGAAGCTTCTTATCCTCTCCGTTTCTGTCTCTGTTTTGTGTTCTTTTTGGTCCCGGTTTATTTTCCGTCTTCAAACTGTCTTGCTCTATATTGGATTGTTTTCTTATCTTTCTATTTCTTTTTATGCGTTTTTTATGGCGGTTGAAGTTAAGTAAATTTTCATCACTCATTTTTACCCAAAGGTATATCATCTCTTTTTTTTTTTTCTTGTGGGTTTTCTGTTACATAATCGTTCTTTTGAAAATTGTTAACGTATGAAGAAAGTTGATAATGCCTTATGTGATTTTTGAGTGTATGAAAAGGTATTTTTATTTTCGTTTGTTTGGCATTATGGAAATGGTGCTCCAATTGATCGATTTTGTCTATATGTGCTTGTTTTGTTGAATTTAATTTGGTTAAATTTTGGTATATAGTTCGGACAAAATTTCGGTTCGTGGAGAATGTAAGAGGATGTTTTTGTTTATTAGTAAAAAAAAACTATCTTTCTACATTTTGCTCATTGTAGTTGAGCAAAGATTTATCTAAGTTATTGTATGTTTTATTTTGTTGCTCTGTATTTACGTTTACTTGACTTTTAGTAACAGAGTTTATATCATTTTGAGGTAGCAAAAGAAAATTGATATTTAAGTTTGGATTTTTGGTTTATTCTAGATGATTGTGGAGGCCATTGAGCGTTGAGTGAAGAAAATGGTTCGAGCAAATCTTCGATATCGAAATACATTAAATCAACCTATGGAGATTTGCGCTATGCACTTCTCCTCTCGACAATCAAGAGAATGAAAGATGGTGGAGAGTGATGTTTTGGAAAAATAATTACAGCAAGGTGAAGCCGAATCAGCTCTAGGCGTGGCCGTGTACCAAAAAGACAAAGGATCATCTTCAAGCATGACCAATTGACCCGGCAATGCGTAGGGCCTACAAAGGACGACAATGCACCCCTATTCTGCTAACATTGTGATGTCATCGTGAGCAAGAAACCGAGAGGACGAGAGAAAATTGGCTCGATCTAACGCGGGTGGGGCGTTCTGATGACATTAATGACAACAAGAGCAGCAAAGGAAGGCAAAGGGGTAGGCCTCCAAAGGTGAAGCCTCCATTGACAAAAGTGAGTGTTCAATAATGGAGTTTTAATGAGTGCTTTTGTTATTTTTATTTATTTTGTCATTCACGGTTTGAATCCTATATAATTGGAGTAGTATTTAGTTTTAGTTTTGTGTTTTTGTTTGTATCGCTAGCTGTATGTACAATTTGTCGTTGGTATCTTAATTTTTGTTCGTTTGTACAATTTGATAGAGGTATGACTGGTTTTAATGGTTATTTGTTTTTATTGGCTTGTTATGTTCTCATTCGTATGCTTTTGTGTTTTTGATTTTTAGGTCTAAAGTTTTTAGCTCTAGGAAACTTGTCTTTATTGTGATTAAATTTTGTTAAGAAAGTTTGGAAAGTAGTTTGCGTGTGATGGAGTTTGTATCTAATGGGGTATTGTAGCCCTTGGTTGGATAAATCTTTTGTGATTTTGTTTAGATAGAAATTTTTATGTTCCATTTGTGATAACTTTCTTTACTTGTACATATTGACTATATTTACAGTTTTTATATGGTGTGTGAATTTTGTTCATTGATTCTATTACTTTTGATTGAGATGTCTACAATGAAATATTTTATTGAAGTTAATGAATTTACTAAATAGTTGTATTGTTTTCTGATGAAAGTCACTTTTATACGAATTGTATGGAGAACGAGATGAGAACCATGTTCATATGAAAAAGACAAACCGAGTCAAATCTATGTGAGAAAAATATGGAGGAAAAAATAGACTACATTGTACAAACTTTGGAATGTCTACAAAATTACGTAGAGGCGTTGAATACTAAGGTAATGACTTCCTATAATTTTAGAAGCTGTATGTAAGTTGCTTATTTTATAATGATTTCACATTTATAGTATTTATATGGTAAATTGACTTTATTTAATTTCATGTGGATTTTAAACATGTTAAAGTATAAAACCTCATTTGGAAGTGACATTGCAAGTCGGCGTACAAAAGGCTCTATATAGCATCGCAAAAAAGGTAATTTGATTTATTGTTAGCAATCTTGGTTTGATTTTTTAGTTGTGAAGTGTTATATTTGTTTAAACTTGGTTTGCTTCTCTTTTCTTGTGCTTACAGATTGAGTCTTTGACAAAAGAAAATGATGAGCTTTCTAAGGAGTTGGAAGTTGCCTTACAACCGCCGGCGGTATGTTAGTATTATTTTCGATGTCATTTTCAATATTGTTGTTGTTTTGTTTCAAATAGATGTACACTAATGTAATATATATATATATATATATATATATATATATATATATATTTTAAAGTATGAGAAAGTAAATAGAAAAATCAGAACTGCAGTTAATAGGAGTAATAGAGGAAAGGCAACGAAAATGTAGTTTAGCAGAGAGTCAAAATGTTTGGCGGGATGGGTTTAAAATATTTCAATATTAGGGTGTTTGTCTTTTGTAGCCTTTGTTTCTATGTTTTTTATCAATGATTTGCAGTTGGAACAATTGGATTGGTGTGTTTTAGTAGACTTTTTGTTGCAATCATCTAGTCTTCAAAAGTAGGCTGTCATATAAACTTCTAACAGATTGTAATATAAGATAAAATCATCAAAGTTTTTCTAAAATTATTTTTCAAAAAAAAAACATTTATCCATTGATCATTCTTTTTTATTAACTTCTTTCTTCATTTTTTTCAAAACCCCTCTCAATTTTCCCTGCTGTCTTTCAGCAGGTGGCTGACCTAGATTAAATCGTCGACGTGGGTGTTAACTAAAGGAGCGATTCAGTACTCCAGGAGTAAACATAGTTTTTTCCCTATCTCCGTGCGTGTTTTGGCACTGTCATTTGTTGAGTGTTTTGTTGAATGGATTGGTGGCTTTATAAAATTTTATAATCTTGTTTGGTAGTAGATGAATGTCAATTAAGTACTCTCTAATTAAGTCTTCTTTTTTTAATTTGACTTCTTTTTTTCTTTTCTTTTTGGCATAAAAGACTATTAAGAAGGAATAGTACATCCAAGAGAAAATTATGTTATTATTACAAAAAAAACCAAAAATTAATTAAAAAAGAAATAATTTATAATTTAATTGAACTAAATCTTCCAGGTCACTTTTATTTTCTTTCTTCTTTTTTTCTTCTTTATGAGTAGCTTCTTTGAATATTCATTGTCCACTAAAAATATTAATTGGGGCAGTAAAATGTGGAGCACGGTGGTATATTCCCCTATCCATTTCTTTTTAGCAGATTGCGAGACATATATTCTTTCTAAATTTTAATTCTACACACCATTTATTGTAATAAAAAATTGTAAACTATAGAAACTGATAAAAAAAAATAATTATTTAGTCATTCAGCAAAAAAGTAGAACCACTTAGGCAAGCTAATGTTTATCTAAATTGATTTATGCTTTTGGTTTTCATAGAAAAAAGGCAAAACCAAAAAAGGCATGAGAGACAAGAAAAGCATAGGCAAAAGATAATGTGGGCGACAACTCAAATCCTACCAGAAAATTTTAAAAATTATAATTAAAAAACCCAATTGTCTTATTTGAAATCGATGATATCAATTTTTTCCTCGATCACGATGATTACAGGGACGATCGTATTTTTTCTTATGTTATATAATTTTTTTGATGAATTCTTAAGTTATATGATTAATTGAAAAAATCACCGTGAAATTAACAATAGAAAAATGTCATTTGGGATTGGTATGATAAGACAAACCGCATTTACTTTTTGGATCCAAAAGTGACATGTTTTCTATCTAGGATTGGTATATGTGGGCATTTAATTTAACTTTTAGCATCGAAACTGATTTTATTTTTATTTTATTTTAAATAAAATGGTTTATTAGTATATCTTTTATTTAGATTAAACATCTATTAAGAATAAAAATATTATTCTTATAACCTTTTTAAAGTTATAAATAACATTTAAATAATTTGATATATTTTCTTTGTAATAATTAAAATTCAAATTTTTAAATATTTTAATAAATTTTAATTAAATATTTATAAAAATCTTATAACATTACTATTAAATACGCTCTTAATAATTAAGCACCAATAAAATATGTAGAATCAGTCCTTATACTTAGGTCCTCAAAAGTTAATATTGGAAAATTTGGTAGGAGCACCGCGCTTGTTTTACTTTCGATTTTTTTTCTCAGTTATACATTTTATATTGAGAAAAGTGTACATTTATATTATTTTTAAAAAAAGGAAATTTAGATAGCAGCAAAAGGTGATGACAATAGGGCTCCTAACAATATAGTTATCGTTCAGTTGAATGGAAGCAAGTTTACCAAATGAAATTTTTTGCATCTTCCACGTTAGTTTTGTGTACTTTTTTTTTCATATGAGGAAAACAAAAACTATAAATTATGATAAAATGAAAAAATTAATTGCAAACAAATTAATTTTTTTTTAAAATTTCTGTGTGTCTTGTGTTTCATTGATTTGAAGTCTTTAGAGGAAATTAAATTATGGAAAGGTATGACCTGTGGACTCTCCAATTTCAATGTGGCTTTCAGTGATTAGAGAGAGACTTTCATCACATATAGAATTTTAGCTTGGAGTTTTTTCATATTATATCTTTTTGGATTTTTTTCCACACCTTTTGTATTCCTAAAATTTAGCCCTTCAATGTGCTATATATATATATATAGCTGGTTTTTTTTTTTTTTTTTTGATGTTTTATGGTTATCAAAGATTTTCTAAATTTTAATCTTCATGTTGGTTTATTGTTGAAAGAATATAAGAAAAATATAGTTTATTTTAAGTAGAGTGAAATTGATAAGACAAAAAGCTAAGCTAATTTACAAAAATTAAGAAAAAATAAACTTTCCAAATTATTGTATATGTAGAGAAAAAAGGATGAAAGAAAAGGAAAATATAATACCCAAAATGTTAAAAAATAATAAGTTGATGTAAAATGGTGGTGGAACATGAATGCTTGAAGGTGTTCTTTGGGGTTTTGATGTAAAGGAAGCTGGGCCCCACCAACTATGTAATGATGGGGCATGAGCAGTTAGAGGTGGTGATGAAATTTACTTGCAATCAAAGGAAAAATTGAAATCGTTGTTCCCATACCAATGTGGTGGTGGGGCACCAACATTGGAAGTGGCGGTGGAGATTGATGTGAGAGAAATAGAAAAAATATTTAAGTAAAAGTGTTGGACTATATGAAATAATTACGTGGATGTATAATGTTATTGCAAAATAATATCCATGTAAGAGTATGCATGAACTATTATATGGATATATGGATATTATATTGCAAAAATCTGAGATATACTTAATTTTTTCTTAAACTAAGTACCACCGCTTTCAGGAGAGTGTTGTATTGATTTTGCTTATGAAGAAATATTTTTGGCATATGCCAACAAAAATAAATTTATTAAATACATAATGTATATTATTTTACTTTCAATTTTTTTTGAATATGTATGCATGCATCATAAATATTATTTGACTAAAGTGGATGGCTTGCTTTATAAAATTTTTAACCCAATTTTGAATTTTGACTTCAGTTTTTTGTTTTTTGGGCTCAATTTGTTAATTATTTGTTCATTTGTAATCCTAAAATTCAGCCCTTCAATGTGCTATATATATATATATATATAGGTTGGTTTTATTTCTTGATGTTTTATGGTTATCAAAGATTTTTTAAATTTTAATCTTCATGTTGGTATATTGTTGAAAGAATATAAGAAAAATATAATTTATTTTAAGTGGAGTGAAATTGATAAGACAAAAAGCTAAGCTAATTTACAAAAATTTAGAATAAAATTGCTTTCCAAATTAATATATATGTAGAGAAAAAAAAGGAAGAAAGAAAAGGAAATATGATAACCAAAATGTTAAAAATGATAAGTTCATATAAAATGGTGGTGGAACATCAATGGCTGAACGTGTTGGTGAGGTTTTGATGCAAAGGAATGTTGGTGCTCCACCATGATGTAATGGTAGGACACCAACAGTTAGGGTGGTGATGAAATTTACTTGCAATCGAATATATTAAAAGTAAAATTGAAATTATTGGTGCCCACCAACAATGTGTGGTGGGGGCACCAACGAATTATTTTATTTTTGTTTGGTTTCCAAATATATAATATATAATACGGAGAAAAACATGAATCAAAAGAAAATAAGTGTTGGTGCCCACAATCGATGTGGTGGTGAGGCACCAACAGATTGATATTTTTCTCTTTTTCCATTACAACTATCGATGGTCCTACTTGTTTTCATTTTTGTTGCATTACTTACCGTTGGTGGCTCACCATTGATGTGGTGGTGGGGCACCACGGTTGATTATTTTATTTTAGTTTTTGTTTGGTTTCAAAATATATAATATAAAATATGTGAGAAAAGAAACAAAAGGGAAACAAGTGTTGGTGCCCACCATCTATGTGGTGGTGGGACACCAACATTTGATATATATTTTTCTTTGCTATTGCAATTATCGGTGGCTTCTTGCTATTTTTTTTTGTTGCACTATTTATTGTTGGTGGCTCACCATCGATTTGGTGGTGGGGCACCAATGGTTGATTGTTTTTTTTCAAAGGCTAATTATACTATTAGGAATGCTATTGTAATATTGCAGATGGTTTAATTTTTTCTATTTCCCTTATAATTAAGCCACGCATTTCTTATTTTGTTTGGGATATATATATATTTTTTGCATGAATAATGGCTTATAATTGTGTAGACTTTGTATTTCCACTATCACCTTTTATTACTATTTAAATTTCTTTTCTTTTTGTTCTTTTGAATTTATATAAATGTATGTTAATTTTAATATATAATGTAAAATATGTGAGAAAAAAATAAAACAAAAGGAAAACAAGTGTTGGTGCCCCATCATCATATAGTGGTGGGGCACCAATAGTTGATATTTTTTGTTTCTATTGCAACTATCGGTGGCCTTATTCCTTTTTTTTTTTGCACTACTAATCATTGGTGGCTCACCATCGATGTGGTGGTGGGGCACCAACGATTGATTTTTTTATTTTTTTTATTTGAAGGCTAAAGATACTATTAGAAATGCTATTATAATATCATCTTTTGTTACTATTTAAATTTTTTTCTTTTGAACTTATATAAATGTATGTTTATTTTAATATATAATGTAAAATACATGAGAAAAAATAAAATAAAAGGGAAAACAAATGTTGGTGCCCAGATCGATGTGGTGGTGGGCACCAACAATATATATATATATATATATATATTTTCTATTCCAACTATTAGTAGCCTATGTTATTTTTTTATTGCACTACTTACCATTGGTGGCTCACCATCGATGTGGTGGTGGAGTATTGATGATTAATTATTTTATTTTATTTTTTGTTTGGTTTCAAAATATATAATATAAAATACATTGAAAAAAATGAATCAAAAGAAAATAAGTGTTGGTGCCCCATCATTGATGTAGTGGTGGGCACCAACAGTTGATATTTTTCTTTTCCATTACAACTATCGGTGGTCCTATTGTTTTTTTTGTTGCACTACTTATTGGTGGCTCACCATTGATGTGGTGGTGGGGCACCAGCGTTGATTATTTTAATTTAGTTTTTGTTTGGTTTCAAAATATATAATATAAAATATGTGAGAAAAAATAAACCAAAAACAGTGTTGGTGCCCACCATCGATGTGGTGGTGGGGCACCAACATTTGATATTTTTTGCTATTGCAATTATCGGTGGCTTTACTGCTATTTTAAAGTGTTGGACTATATAAACTAATTACGGATGTATAATGTTATTGCAAAATAATATCCATGTAAAGTATGCATGAACTATTGTTTGGATATTATATTGCAAAAATGTGAGATATATTTAATTTGTTTTGTTAAACTTAGTACCACCACTTTCATTGGAGAGTGTTGTACTTAATTTTTCTTATGAAAAAATATTTTTGGCATATGCCAACAAAAATAAATTTATTAAATACATAATGTATGTTATTTTACTTTCAATTTTTCTTTAGCGAATAAGTATGCGTATCATTGAATATTATTTGACTAAAGTGGATGGCTCACTTTATTAATTTTTAACCCAATTTTGAATTTTCGACTTGAGTTTTGTTTTGGAGCTCACTTTGTTAATTATTTGTTCTAGTTTTGAATTTTTGACTTTCATTCCTTGTTTTTTATCGTTTTATTCAAGTCTAGGAAATTTTTTCTTTACTTTTATATCTTTTTGGTTTTTTCCCACCTTTTATAATCCTAAAATTCAGCCCTTCAATGTGCTATATATATAAATATATATATATATATATAGAGCTATATATATATATATAGCTGGTTTTTTTTCAATGTTTTATGGTTATCAAAGATTTTCTAAATTTTAATCTTCACGTTGGTATATTGTTGAAAGAAAATAAGAAAAATACAATTTATTTTAAGTAGAGTGAAATTGATAAGACAAAAAGCTAACCTAATTTATAAAAGTTTAGAATAAAATTATTTTCCAAATTAATGTATATGTAGAGAAAAAAAAGAAGAAAGAAAAGGAAGATCGATACCCAAAATGTTAAAAATGATAAGTTGATATAAAATGGTAATTGTGGAATGTCACACGTAGTACATTAATTACTAATCTTGTGATTAATAAATTAAGTTGTTTTTCCTAGTCTATTGTTGGTTGTTTTCAGATTTTAAAGTTTAATCTTATCGATTTTGGGCCATAGTTGATTATGGGTGTTTGCAACTATAGGAGGTTGAATTGTGCATACACTTATGAGCAAAGGTTTTTCCATTACTACGGTCGAAGGTAAGGAATTTTTATTAATTTTAAATTTCTATATAGGTAATGTAGAAAATCAATATTGAGAGGAAGTGAAAATATTTAGGAGTTCTCATGACCAAATACCGGCTATTAGGAAAGCATTTTTTCATGTAAAATAGAAACAATGTTCTATGAATGTATTGCTGCATAACACTTCTTTTGGGATGTTAACAAGAAAAAGGATGTTATGCTAAATACAAGTCCTTGATTTACATTTGCTTTGTCCATTTCCTTTTTGCAGACAATCAACAAACTTGGCCATTCTGAAGAATATGAATGCACGATTCTATAGCCAGAAAAGAAAGGGGGAAAAAAAAACTTCTCTGATAAATTTCGTCGTCTACACGTTTGCTGGAAGAAAGGTTCAGATAGTGAAACCTACAAGGAGCAATGTTGGTTATTATAAACATGAGAGAGAGAAAAAGAGAGAGAGCTTTTATTTTCTTTTTTCCCTAATTTGAATGAAGGAATGCCCTTGTAAGCACACGCGTAGTACACTGAAAAGCATCCCTACGTGCAATCTGCCAGTTGGTAAAATTTTAGTACATAGATAATGAAATTAATAAAATATGAAGAGCACTTACAATGCAATAAGTCAATAGACAAAGGAGTTGAAGCAAATTGCTTAGTATGTACTAAGTAATGCTTTAATTTTAAGAATTGTAGGTTAAAAAATGCAGTTTATATCCTACCATATTCAGCACGGAAATTTAAACAGACCACTTTGTGTGGTCTCTGTAACTTGCTTTAAGACATCAGGGTCAAAAAATGCTATAAAAAAAGCGACATAACATACAGAGTGCTTGCATTTTGATTATTCTTAATGATGTAATATCAAGATGGACAAAATGTGTCTTCTAGGATAATCAATTAATTTATACATCTACCACCAATAGAACTTACACTACCACATGCAGATTGAGGATTGTCCAATAGATGATCAATAAATAGATTATCCTACCATATTCAGCCAGAAAGTTAAGCAGACCACTTTGTGTGGTCTCTGTAACTTTCTTTAAGACATCGAGGAAAAATGCTATAAAACAAGCAATATAAGATCTGAGTACTTGCATTTTGATTATTCTTAATGATGTGATATCAAGATGGACAAAATGTGTCTTCTAAGATAATCAATTAATTTATACATCTACCACCAACAGAACTTACACTACCACATGCAGATTAAGGACTGTCTAATGGATGATCAGTCAATCTCAACTTCTGGACTTCTTGCTTTGCTTCAGCTTTTTCACAAGTGGAAGTTTATAAGGTTTCATCGTACTTCCAACTTCAGAATCACCAACTGAATAAACCAATAGATTAGATGGTGGTGGAAAAAATTAGAAAAGAAAAAACTAACAAAAAAAATGATGAATTAGAAAATGAGATTACCAAGAGAATATTGAGCTCTGTAACACAATAACTCTTAACTGAGGTAGTCAAGCTGCAAGATCCAGAGTTGGACCACTTCCAACAAATTGACCGTAGAGCATGATATATTTATACTCTTTTTTTAATATATATACACACAGACACACGCACACACATATTCATATGAATTTATTTAAATTACATGCATTCCATAATTTAAATTAGAAAACTAAAGTAATAGTTCTTTATTATATATTTCAACCGCATATTTTTGTCTAAAAAATTTAATATCTTCATGGGTAAAGGTTATCTCTTTTTTTGCAAGCAAATATTCAATTGTTTTCAGCACAAAAACTCCACAGTCTCCACTGTAAAACAAAATAAACAAAATGACAATTATTTTCACTATCTAGATTAAACACAATAAATTGTCAAATTAAATACTATTATACATACTTTAAAAAATAAAATTTGTTAGCAAGGCTAATATCAATTATACCTGCTTCCTTGTTTTGGAAAATTCTCAACATAAGAATGTGAGAACTGAATCATTGTTGACTTAATGTTGGATCGTTCAGCAAAGAAATTTGCTTGCTTTAAGATATATGGCAACATGATCCACAAAGGTTTGAATTGATCACGATACGTCGATTTGCTTAACGTCGAATCGTATAAGTATATTTGTCTTTTGACAAGATCAATGTTAGCCAACACCCGATGTCTATCTTCAATGTTTAGCGGCATTAGAACCTATAACATTGAACAAATTAATTAATGAATTTGTTGAAAAAATTAATAAATTAATATGACATGAATATAAAATATTTATTACTTACAAAATCGCAATCCTTCCATTTCTACCTAACGGGCTGTATGCATTCCCCAAATATATGCAAGGAAATCCATATCAAATTGAAACATTTGTTTCTTTGATTTGCTATCCCTCCATTTTAGAAATTCTCCATCGCTTCAATGTGTAGCTAAATTTATATAAATAATATGTGACATAAATTAAGTTATAAGTGATTTGTACCTCATAAATAGCAAAACACATCTTGTATAATTTAAATAATATGATAACTATGAACTTACCCAAAAAAGCATCCATTACAGCTGTCCTTTGGCAAAATAGATGTGGATATTTGTACATTACATGTATATACATACATACGATATTAATATGCTGTAATTGTTGGAATCAAAATGAATTAATTAATAATGAAAAATAAAATTTAAAGTAAATTGTATGTACATTTAAAAATATTATTAAAGTTATCCTTACCTTATCATTTAACCATTCACCCTCGATCATTTCTCGAAGAATTGTTTATTGATGTCACACACATTGTAATCTAATATTACATCATCACTAGAGGTCATATAAGTAAGTAGTTTCATTTCAGTTCATCAGAAGCTCTTTTGGATTAAAATCTGGAGGAAGCAAAGAACACATCAAATTTAGTTTGTGTCTGTAGTTGCAACGACATCACAGGTTTCCAAATTTTATGCACTATGGCATCTTGATTCACATGATCATTGTGTATGGCATGCTTGGTGGGATGATAATCCTATAAAAAAACATTTAGTTCAGTAGCTTTTTGTTAGTGAGGTCATTAATATAATCTTGCAAATTTAAGTAAAAATAACTTACATGTTTGATGTAGTCAAACATTTCACGATTGAATTGTGAATTGATTGGAATTCACACATTGACTCCAATCGAAAATTACCCAAATCATTTGCTACACCATCAATCTTACGCATTGAATCCAAGCGAAAATCATACAAATCATTTGCCACATTATCAACCTTAATATTTAATGCTTCCATATATGATTTGAGTTCATCATGCTGCATGAAAATGAGAAGTATAAGTTAAAGTACATTAGCATATTAGTAAAGTAAAATGCAAAAATATTAATACATTGTTAATGGTCAAATTAATAAATTATATACTCACATTGTGTGAGGAATGTGATGGTTCACCAACATTCTCAATTGAAGGTCCACCTAAATTAAAGGTATTTTGTTGATAAAAATATGCATATTCTTCTCTCCCATGTCAACATCCATATGAGCTCTTTTTTTTGCAATGGTGCTATTAGCAAATCTTTGTTAAGTTTGTATACTGATTCTTCATCCATTCAATGGTGTAAGCCTCCCATAACATATAACGTATATTGGTAGATGAGTATTTATAATAAATTAATCAGAAATTATAGATAAAACAAAATAAAAGTATGCATTATAGAGTAATAAATGCAAATAATATCATATTACCTTATCACTTTCAAAAATCATTTTTGCACATCATGGTATTTGTACATCCGTTCAGCCTTCCAATTACAAATTGAGGATCTGAATTATCCACTTTTATTGCAAATTTTTGTCCCATTAAAGGGATTGTCTCATAGCCCCAAACCTAATATAAGAAAAAGTAACAATTTGTTAATTGCATACAAATAAAAATAATTAAATTGTTCTTTAATTTATATCATTACGAAAAGCCAAAGGAAAGCCACCTAGGCTATAAGTAGATGACTTGTTTAGTTCTCCACGCTGCAAATCCAATGCTTTTGTAAGGATCTCAATGTAGCATTGTAGGAAACCAAACCCCATGAATATTGGTTAACAAACTTTAAATCTTCAACCATAGACAAATAATCTAAATTGATACGTACTGACTCTCTTTGCCAAGTAAACCACATTCAAGGAAATATACTAAGGCTAATCTCACGAAATCATCTTCATATTCTAATTAATTTAGTCTTACATTGATAAAGACATTTCTTACATCCATATTTTTTATCTTGTGAATATGGCCAAAGTATCTATTTCTTATTGATCGAATATGGTGGAGATGGGACATCAAAGTATTTTCCATCTTCAAACCGGTTATAATACCAAATTCTTTTCTGTGAATATTGCTCCATTTCCATTGAAATTGAATTCCATGGCGTCCTTATTCATACTCTCCGCTTGCCTTATTATCATATTATGAACAATGCCCCATTTAATACAATGTTGTGCATTCCTAGAAAGAGTGTACCAAAACTACTTTCTTCAAACTTTGTCGTTGTCTTGCCCTTGTTCTAGATGGTTGATTGGGATCTTGGACAAACTTTTATCAATTTCTTAAATATATTGTATTATTGTCGATCTGAAGCCACATGTGCTCAACTATCTTTTACCATTAAAGCATTTGAGTACTTCAAAGGTTTTGCTTCACCATATTCTTTGTTAATTTATAAAAGTAGTAATTAGATATTAAATGAATGAAAATATTGATATTCAAAGTAATAATTAATGAATACTTAATTTAATAACATATTGTAGTAATAAGCTGCTAATTAGTATTGAAATAGGATGCTAGAATATATATAACAAATATGGTTTACATTATCATAATTTTTAGCAATTTTTGGTGAAGAGAATAATTAGACATAAAATGAGAGCATTTTTGTTGTTATGAGTGCATGCATAAAATATAGCTATGGACCAAATAAGTGCGTGACTTGACTACAATTGCCAAACAAAAGACAATCTACATAATTGATAAAATCGCAATGAGAACACATCGTTTAAATACGAAGAAACCCAAATTGCTTTGACTTGCACTAATGTTATAAAATCAACATTGATATAGTGGAATATTATATACATTATATAATATGTATATACTCGGTTTGTAAAAATTTAAAAGGAAAGACATCTAACAAAAGGTAAAAATAAAATAAGGGAAAGATAGGAGAAAATAAAGCGGACAATAGAGAGAAAGAAAAAGAGATGAAATAAAAAATAAAAAGAAAAGAAAAATAAATTAATAAAAGAGGATAACAAAAAGTAGAATGATGAGATTAACACCAACTTGAAACTGTAAGTGGGTAAGTGTGTCTAATCATATAAATTTTGACATGAAAAATTTTTAGAAAGGAGAAAAAATAAATGAAAAAAATGGTATTATAAGTTTTTCTCCATGCCTTTGTCGAAGATTTATAAGTTTTATTTGAGGAAGATTGTGTTTCCTAAAAAAGTATCTAAACTATTTAGAGATTTTATTTTTATAAGTTTTATATTAGGTTTTCATAGTTTATAAATTAAACAATTTTTATTTCTAATAAATTTATTTTTCTCATTTATAATAAATTCCTAGAATTTTCATGTAAAAATAAAGAAGAATTTCCAGTCTTTATAGTGGGAGGAAAGGTTTATCTGTTTTCTCTCAAGTTTGCTGATAATGACTGCAGTTTTATGAATATTGTGAAGCAAAACAAGTATTTCAGTTGAAATATAGTTGAATAAGTGGATTCTTTTACAAATTAAATATGTGTGTAGGGGATTTTATTTGTTTACTATATTTTTGTCGTTGTCTTCTTGAGCTCTTGAGCACTGACTCCCTACTACAGAATGGTTTTTACCATCTAAAAATGCCTATTATAAATTTCAGTTTACTATTATAATGGAGTGTTTATAGAATTCCGATTTTGACATAGAAGTGCATGATTTAGTTAATGGCTAATGTTTTATTTTCAGGTTCTTTTCTTTTCTCATATATATTTACATAAAACAAGATAAATGTGTTAGAGAATATGTTAATGAAAATAATAAATTAGTCAACAATAACCATTGAAGAAGAAGATAATCAACAACAAAATGAAAGTACCCAATGATAATCATTTAATATTTTGTACTAAATTTAAAACTTTACTAACCTTTAATCTATAATGTGAAGAATGAAGTGGTAGCGAGGGGATGGCAGTGGCTACAGCTACGGCAATGGCAATGGCAAGAAAGAAGAAGAGAAGAAGAAGGAAAAAAAGAGAGTAGTGTAATAGTGATAACAATGGAAAGGGAAACAGTCGGTCAAACAAAAGAAAATATGGAGAACAAGGGTTGGAACCTTTTTCGTTCATGTGTGATTAAGTTTATAAGCGGCTAAAATTTTAATTAAATAATATGAGAGATAGAGAAAAGGAAAAGAGAAAGTTAATCAATGGTTTAATTATTTTAATTATTTTTTATTTGTATTTTTGTTGGTGTCATGTTGATAAGCTGAACGACAACACTTTGGAACTCCCCTTTATTTTCAAAGATTTTATTATTATATCGTGATTTGTTTACTATCAATCCCTATTCTCTCTGGTGCTCTCAATTAATCCATAATATAATCCGTTAAGTACATAGATTTGTTAATGAAATAAGCTAAAAAATCCAACGCTTTTCAAATTTATTGGATTCAAGTTGGAATTCAAATTGTGTATATCGGTTGTGTATATCAACGGATATTGATTATGGAGATCAATGTTTCTTAATATCGTGCGAAATGTTAATTGTCGGGATTAATTATTTACAGTTTTAATTATTGTAAGTGCATAATTATATTGTGCGTGGTTGTCTAATCACACTAAGCCAATGAATCTCATTGAAAAAGATTGAGCGTTACAAGGAGCTATTGCAACCACATAGTTATATTGTCCGTGGTTGTCTAGTCACATTAAGGCAGTGAATCTAATTGAAAAAGATTGAGCATTTCAAGGAGCTATTAGCCTATATCTTTTGTGGCGATCTTGGGTAATGAATTGCACCAATAGATTTGCAAGATTCTTTGATTGTTCATATCTTATTATATTTATTGATTTCTCTTCTAATATATTATCTATTATCTCTATATATCTAATTATCTATTCAGGCGACCTTTTTGGTGAAAATATATCTATACAGATGAGCTGTATATAAAAGATGGGCATTAATTTGAGTTTGCCAAAAAAGGAAAAAAACTTATATATTACAAAGATTTTCATATCTAATACGTAGTACTAATTACGATCATAGAATGGTCTAGATCTCATGACCACTCTAAAGAACCATATACCATCATACCATATGCACATACACAAACGAATGCAACACATGAAAAAATATTATTATATGATCTTTTTGCAGGCCATAATTAACCTAATCATTTAAAGTTAATTAGAACCTGCAAGGATGGGCTTACCATGTAGAATTTAATTCCAAAAGTTATCTCAAATTAAGTTGTGCCATATGTCTTTAGCTATATGTATGATTGTTTGAGAAAGAGCTAATAAATCACCCACTCTTTAATATATATATATATATATATATATATATATTATTTAAATTTTAGTTAAAAGTGATAAACTAATTAGGAAAAGAAAAGACAATTTCACAAGTGATATAAGACAAGTAATTTAATTATAATTGAATTATGAGAAGGTTAGCTCATAAAGCCCAAAAACACAATTGGCCTGTTTTATTAGATGAACAATCAATTATTTTGTTCAATTATCTTACAATATTTTATCTTTTGTATTCGTCCCAACAATTTAAATTTATCGCTTAGCATAAGCATTGGTTATATCAAAGTATTAAAGAGGAAAAAAAGATTTAAATATGTTAATTGACCTAACATTAATTATTAATTTTAAGTGACTTATATGGTTACCTAGTCAATTTGTGTACGAAACATAGCAAACAAATTATAAGTTATAGTTTCTCATGCGTAACATTATCTTTGATTTTGATAATGCAATCCAATAGTTACATTGTAGTAAAAGTTTAAAAAGAAAAAAACAAGGTTACAAATATCTTAAATATATGTGACATTTTTTCATCTTTATGTTGATTTTGAATCATATAATGTTTTAGTATACTTAAGTATTATAATCATATAATAGTTTTTCAATTCTTTATATTCTTCTTTTTTTTTTTCAATTTTCATTTTATAAGAATTGTTTAATTTTTATGGTAGTTTAATTGTTTGATACAATGATTTTGTAGTCTTTTATATTTAGATTAAAAAAAATTTTGAATCGTTGGTGCCTACCAACGATATGGTATGCACCAATGGTTGAAGGTGATGTTGGGGTTCTTCGTTGATGCAAGAGAAATAAAAATAAAAATGTTGGTGCCCCCACCAATGCTTTGGTGGTAGGGCACCAGCGGTTTAGGAGTAGTATTGGTGCCCATCAATACTCTTGTGGAGGACACCAATGGTAGTTTAAGAGTAATGTTGGTGCCTCACCAACACTTTAGTGGTGGGGCACCAACAATTTAGGAATAATGGAGTGTTGGAGTAGTATTGGTGCCCCACCAACAGTATATTAATGCGGCACCAACATATGACATATTATTTATAATGTAAATTTCCATATATTTAGATAAAGAACATTAATTTTTTCATTAAAACAAAATTTTTAATTTTTTTACTAACAAATATATATAATAGAAATAATCAAAATTTACAAAACTATATAAATCAACAACCAATAAAAAATAATCAAATAATTATGCTCTCTTAATCAAAATAAAAATGTTAAAATGTAATCAAATTTAACATTAAAATGAAAATATTATTAAACTTTAACTATTCAATTAAGGACCACTTCACAACTTTTAATGAGAAAAAAAAAATCTTCCATCTTGCTGTTAAATTATAAAGAATTAATTACATAATAAATGAAAAGTGATTACCTACAAAAAAATTATTGATGATAAAGCTTCAAAGTGCAGATTTCTAAGGAATTTATCTGTACACAAATCTTTATAACATCAACCTTAATCAATTTGATCCTTTCATTTGTTAGCAAGTAGAAACTATGTCATGGCTCTTCACTCCTTCCTTTTTTAAACAAGTATCATTTATTAAAAATACATAAGTATATATATATATGTATATACTTTTTAATTAAAAGTAAAAAAAAAATTATAAAAACACACTATATATAATATATATTACTTTATTTAATGCAAGTTGCAGCAAGCATGTAGTTGAATTGATAAAAATACTTTTAAAACTTGTATGATCCTTATAAGCATGAAGTTGAGCGATAATATATATACTCTAATTTAACTAATACTTAAAATATACAAAACTTTCTTTCGGTTTTCTAAAGAAGCATTGTATAAATGGAGTTAGAGAGTCACTCCAAATATGAATGTCCAAAGCTATACATTATTACTATTTTATGCCTCTTCCATTATTTCGATCAGAAACAGTAAAATGCATGAAATAGGTTAAAGTCCCACAATTTATATATACATATACATATATATATATATAAAGGAATCATAATCATAAAGCTTTTGATTTTACTCACTGTATATGCATATGGGGCACCATGTAGAAGTATACTATGGAGTTTGCAATGTTAATTGATGATGGTAATATATAGGAATTTAATCAAATTTAACATTGGGAGGAAGAAAAATAAGCACATAATTGATCATTACGATAAACAAATTAATAATTAGTACAAAAATTCTTATTCCACTTGAATTTATGCATTAACTTATCAATTCTTTGACAAGTTTAGTTATTAACACAACAAAGTTAAAAGAGAAAAAGAAAAAACTTAATAATATTACAGTTACAGGATTAAATTAAGAAAAAGCAAGGCCGACAATCCAAATTGATTAAATAATACACCATGTTTAAGAGTAGTGTTGGTGCCACCACCAATAGTTTACAGTAATAGTGTTGGAATAGTGTTGGTGCCTCACCAACATTCTAGTGGGGGCACCAACAGTTTAGGAGTAACGGGGCATGAACATATGACATAATATGTACAATTTAAATTGTCACATATTAAATAAACAACATGGATTTTTTAATTAAAAATTTTTTATTTTTTATTAACAAATATATGTAATAGAAATAACCAAAATCTATAAAACTATAAAAACAATGAATAATAAAAATAATTAAATAATTATACTCTTACAATCAAAATAGAAATGTTAAAATGTAATCAATTTTAACACTAATAGGAAAATATTATTAAACTTTTATTCAAATAAGGAGCAATTCATAATTATTAATTAAAAATAGTTTTTCCATTTTACTATTAAATTATAAAGAACTAATTAAATAATAAATAAATAAAATATTAAACCATTAATTAAATGACAAATAAATATTCATTAAATGAGCAACATAAAATAGAAATTAGAAAAAATAAAAATTAATTTAATAAAGCAATAATTGGAACAAAAAAAAAGGAATTAAATAGTGGGTGCCCCACCAACAATGTGATAGTGAGGCACCAATTGAGGGTTTTCCATGCAATAAATGGACATTAGCGGTCAAACCACAAATTTATCAATATATCTCATAGAAGCGTTTTCCATTTTACTAAAAATTTTTGTTAAGTTTTCAATTGATTATGTCTATTGTAGGAAATTGTTGTTCCTCTGATATTAATATGAAATAAGTTTGTCTAGTTTAGAATGTTTTAGCATACTTAAATATTATATTTATATAATAGTTTTTTCAATTTCTTATGTTCTTTTTTCTTCATTTTTAATTTTCATTTTACAAAAATTCTTTAGTTTTCTTGGTAGTTTGATTATTTGATACAATGTCTTTGTAGTTTTTCATATTAAGATTAAAAGAAAAATTCTTTTCAATCGTTGGTATGCCACCATTGATATCATGGTGGGGCACCAATATTGAAGTTAATGTTGGGCTCAGTGACAAAGACAAAAAAAAAAAAAAACAGCTTGGTGTCCCACTGGTATGGTGGTGGGCACCAAAGGTTAGTAATGTTTGACCTTGAATACAAAAATATAAAAATAAAAAATTGAACAGTTACGTGCCTACCAAATGGTGGTGGGAGGCAAAGGTTGAAAATGATGTTTGCCACTGAATGCAAGAGATATAAAAAAATTATGTTGGTGCCCCAAATCTGCAGTAGGGCATCAAAGATTGAAAGTGATGTTTGGCCTCTGAATGCAAGAGAAAAAATTGAGGTTGGTGCCCCACCACGGTATACAAGGGCACCAAAGGTTGAAAATAATGTTTGCCCTCAATGCAAGAGATATATAAAAAAATTGAAACATTGATGCCCACACCAGATGGTGGTGGGCACCAGGTGAAATTGATATTTGACTTTGAATGCAAGAGATATAAAAAAAAAAATTGAAACAGTTGGTGCCCCACCAACGGTATGGTGGTGGGGCACCAAAGCTTGAAATTGATGTTTGGCCTTGAATGCAAGAGATACAAAAAAAAAGGAAATTAAAATACTTGGTGCCCAAGTAATAATCTAGTGGTGGCAACAAAAAATATTAAAAAATTTCAACAAAAATCACCCGCTAAAAAATCAATTAAGACAAATTAACTATATATAAATTGAAATCAAATAATTCTTTAAACAATTATATATAGTTATAGAATTCAAATCCCATTAAAAATATTAATTTTTATGTACCAAAAACAGAGACAAATATTTTGAAAATTAAAATGATTAAATAAATCATATAAAGATAAATCATTATAGTCGATGCAATTATTTTCTAGAAAATTGGTGTTGATCATAATCCTAGTTCATTATGATTATATAAAGCAATAAATGATGCATAACTAAGATCGGGAAATAAGTTGTATGCTTTGTGTTTAATTGATTTGAAGTCTTTGGAGGAAATTAAATTATAGAAACACATGACATATGCCATCTCTAATTTCAGTGTGGCTTCCCGTGATTGGAGAAAGATTTCCATCATATATTGAATTTTAGCATGGTATATTGATTAGAGAAAGATTTTATTGTATAGTATGGTATATTTTTCTGAAATTATCTCAAATTTTTACACGCTTAATTATCGCTCATATAGACTAAAACATTATTGACAATCGGTAATCGCTCACAAGCGCATTTATCGTTGTTGACTATCGTGGACCGGTTTTGAATAGTAAATGTAACGAAACATCAACGATCGTCAACCTAAGCAAAGGAAAAAAAAAAACCATTGGTGCCCCAACATCACATTGATGGTGGGCACCATACTATTTTTCTTTCGCTTTTTTCTCAATTATATTACATTGTATTTTCTCGAGAAGCTTACATTTATACAAATTCAAACAAAAAGGTAAATTAAATTGTAATAAAAGGTGATATAACAATAGGGCTCTTAGTAGTATGGTTATCGCTTATTTGAATCCAAACAAGTTCACCACATCAAATTTCTCCGCTTTTCCGATTACCGTGCACTTTATTTCATATAAGGAAAACAAAACCATAAATTATGATAAAATGAAAACATCAATTGCAAAAAATTGATTTTTTAATTTTTTTGTGTGTTGTGTTTAATTAATTTAAAGTCCTAATGATCACGCATCACCAGGTTTCACTCGACGTGGAGGTAGGCCACCAATGGTTTAGTTCTATTTTTGTTTGTTTAGTATTGCACTTGATGTTTTACAATTACAATCCTACTTCTAAAGTATATTTTAAGTTCTTCAGATATACTCCATAGAATGCTATATCTAAACCATATTTTTTAAGTTCACACTTAGAATGCTTTATTTATCTCAGTAATTAATTATTTTATACATTATAAAGGAAAATACTATAGACTTCAATGTAAAGTAATTGTAATATTTTATTTTATATTCGAGGAGAAAATTAAAAATATTTTAGTTAATATGTATGCTTATTTTTTGGTAATTCATTAAAAAAATGTGAAGCTAATGAGAGGGAGGTAGTACATGAAATGAATGAGCTAACCTCAATGAAAGAGCTCTCAAGCAGAGTGCAATGGTTGAAGACTTGAAAATTATTATTAATATATAATAAAAAACATGTATGTGTTTATATTAATTAAACAAAAGATATACAACACATATTTTGGTGATTTTTGCAAGCTAAGTTAAGCTATATAATTGTTCTTCCCAATTTCTTAATTAATTAGCCTTTTTAATGTAATAGAAAGCTGTATTTTTTGAATTTATTTTTTTCCTAGTGATCCTATTGGTTTTGTTGTTTTGTTCTTATGTTTTTTTTTTACTTTTTTTTTATCTTTGTACTTTTTTTTTTTATGTTTTATTGTTTTTTTATTGTTTGAAATTATGGTTTTATTTGAGTGTTGGAATAAAGTTGATGTTTGTTGTGTTTTGGTGAAATTTTTAAATTTTTGCTTTAATTATCCGGTAAATATCTTTTAATTTGTTCATATATATTTTTTGTCTTTGTTGTTACATTTTCAAGTAAGATATTAATTGTTTATAAATGAAAATGAACTTTATTTGGTATTTTATTGGAATCAAATAATGAAAAGAAAAAAAAATTAAAAAAACAAATGTGATGAAAATTGAATTGTTGGTGCCCATGATATTCGATGGTAGAAACAATGGTTGTAGTGATAGAGGCTTTGAGAAAACAAAAAAATAAAAATAAAAATAAACTATTGTGTGAGGCTTCTATGCAGGAAACAAAATAAAATAACAATAAAAGTAAATTATTGGTAATTGGTTTATAAATGAAAATAAACTTAATTTCATATTTTATTGGATCAAATAATGAAAAAATAAAAATTAAAAAAAAAAATATGATGAAAATTGAGCTATTTGCCCCACTACGATGTTTGATAATTGGGGCACGCGGTTAGTAGTGATGAGTTTTGCAACAAAACAAAAAATAAAAATAAAAATTAAGCATTGTGTAGGCTTCTATAAAAACAAAAAAAATTACAATAAAAAAAAATTATTTGTAAGTGGTTTATAAATGAAAATAAACTTAATTTGATATTTTATTAGAATCAAATAATGAAAACAAATAAAAAAATTAAAAGAACAAAATATGATGAAGTGATAGCTTTATACATGTGTTTTCCTCGTCCGTTAGCCAAGATCATTTGATTCAAGATGTTTTTCTCTGGAGAATAAGGACTCACGATGATATGACCACGATTCACAAGGTAATCTAAAAGAATGGTGTTTTCAACTTCTTAGATAAAATATTGTCATAAGCTTTTGTTTATTTTGCTTGTCTCTAACAAGTTTACCTATTTAATGACGATTATAATGTTTTTGTGATGTCAAACGAAATCCAAATATCCGTACTTCAAGTATATTTTAGGTATCTTTCAAGATCTTATACTACTACTTGGTTTGGTTCACTGT
Organism: Rhamnella rubrinervis; assembly: GCA_007844105.2. Lineage (NCBI taxonomy): Eukaryota > Viridiplantae > Streptophyta > Magnoliopsida > Rosales > Rhamnaceae > Rhamnella > Rhamnella rubrinervis. Next base: position 41,698 of record VOIH02000071.1, read on the forward strand.
TTTAAAACTTATAAATGAAGTTCAATACTACTTACCTCTTTGGCTTGTTGAAATTTGTAATAGATCTTCTATATTAAATATAGACTTGTCATTTTATACTGTTTGGTTTACTTTGATCATAACTTTTGACTGTTTTTGTGAATTTAAAATTCTGTAGACTATTTTTTTTGCTCATGTAATTAACTCTTTGTATATTATTGTATCCATGCAAGAAGAATTGAATATTATAAGTTCCTTTCCCTCATTTGGTTTATATACTATATACAAGCAAGATGGATCCCATTTCATTTATTTCATTACCATTTGATTATGTTGCTTAAAGATGTTGTGGAATTAACATGTGGATTTTAAAATTTAATTAATTTTAATTTTTAATTTTAGCATTATGCATGTATCTCCTTGTAGTTAATTTTACCAACATATCATAGCATTTTCTATTATTGTTGGCCTAACGATTACTTTCTTTTATTCTGAGCAAGAAATAATTCAACTAATATCCTAGTTGGTGCCACCACCGATGTGGTGGTAGGGCACCAGCGTTTATATTACTTTTTTTTTGTTTGCTTTTGCACTTTACCAGAAAACAAAATTTTAGAGTTTTTTGTGGTCAAGATTATGTTTTGCTTCTCATTTGCTTCTAGTTTTGGAAAAAATTCATGAATCTTGTAACAAAATCATGCTTTTGATGATTTAAAATAAATAAACCAGTTTATACACACACACACACATATATATATATATTTAAAAGATTGCCTTTATATATATGTATATTGACTTCAATTTTACTCTCATTTTAGCGAGAATTATTTGCTCCTAATGAAATTAATTAACAATAGCTCTAAGTTTACATGGTTATGATCAAAATAAATAATATAAAATAAACAAACCAATTTAGCAAAAAAAAAAAAAAGACTAATCGAACCAATTTTAAGTTGAGACTTGCCATGCTCTATTTATTTTTAATTAGTTATTTTCATTATAAAGAGAAAGACTATATACTTTAACAGTAAAGATGTTGTGGAATTAACATGTGGATTTTTAAAATTTAATTAATTTTTAATTTTTTAATTTTTAGCATTATCCATGTATCTCCTTAGTTAATTTACCAGCGTATCATAGCATTTCTATTATTCTGTACCGATACTTTCTTTTTTGTTACAGGCAAGAAATAATTCAACCATATCCTACCGTTGGTGCCGCCGTGTGTGGTGGTGGGGCACCAACGGTTATATATTACTTTTTGTTTGCTTTGCACTTTGTACCAAGAAAAACAAAATTTTGAGTTTTTTGTGGTCAAGATTATGTTTTGCTTCCGCTTTGTTTGCTTCTAGTTTTGGAAAAAATTCATGAATCTTGTAACAAAATCATGCTTTTGATGATTTAAAATAAATAAACCAGTTCACACACACACACATATATATATATATATATATTTAAAAGATTGTTTTATATATATGTATGCAGACTTCAATTTTACTCTCATTTTTAGCGAGAATTATTTGCTCCTAATGAAATTAATTAACAATAGCTCTAAGTTTACATGGTTATGATCAAAATAAATAATATAAATAAACAAACCAATTTCTTAGCAAAAAGAAAAAAAGACTAATCGAACCAATTTTAAGTTGAGACTTACCATGCTCTATTTATTTTTAATTAGTTATTTTACATTATAAAGAAAAGACTATATACTTTAACAATTAAGATGTTGTGGAATTAACATGTGGATTTTTAAAATTTAATTAATTAATTTTTTAATTTTGCATTATCCATGTATCTCCTTGTAGTTAATTTACCAACGTATCATAGCATTTCCTATTATTGGTGGCCTAACGGTACTTTTTTGTTGCGGGAAGAAATAATTCAACCATATCCTACCGTTGGTGCCGCACCACCGATGTGGTGGTGGGGCATAGCAGTTATATTATTTTTGTTTGCTTTGCACTTTGTACTAAGAAAAATAAAATTTTGATTTTTTTTCGTGGTCAAGATTATGTTTTGCTTACTCATTTGGCTTCTAGTTTTGGAAAAAAATTCATGAATCTTGTAACAAAATCATGCATTTGATGATTTAAAATAAATAAACCAGTTATACACACACACACATATATATATATATATATATAAAAAAGATTGCTTTTATATATATGTATATGTGACTTCAATTTTACTCTCATTTTTAGCGAGAATTATTTGCTCTAATGAAATTAATTAACAATAGCTTTAAGTTTATATGGTTATGATCAAAATAAATAATATAAATAAACAAACCAATTTCTTAGCAAAAGAAAAAAAGACTAATCGAACCAATTTTAAGTTGAGACTTACTATGCTCTATTTATTTTAAATTAATTATTTTACACATTATAAAGAGAAGACTATATACTTCATGAGGTAAAGATGTTGTGGAATCAACATGTGAATTTTTAAAATTTAATTAATTTTTAATTTTTAGCATTATCCATATATCTCCTTGTAGATAAATTTACCAAAAAGGAAACAATTGTTATATCAGCCCAAAACATAATCCATCAAATTAAATATTAGAACACACCTAACTACATATATATGAGCTCCAAGTGAAATTAAGATGTTATATTTGACTATAAACTTCTTGTGTTCATAGTCAGTTGTGTAACTTCGTATCTATTTACCTTATAAACAATGCCCCATCCTCAAAAAGGAAAAGAAATGAAGAAGAATAAGAAATTGAAACAGAAACAAAGCAGTCTAATTTTGATGGTGGAGTACCAGCGGTTGATGGTGATATTGGGGGCCTTGGGGCTTCAATGCAAAGAAAAAAGAAAAAAAGAAGTTGAAAGCTGTTGGTGCCCACTTGGGTTTAGGAAATAGTGTTGGTGGGGCACCAACACTCTTATGGAAGAGTACAACAGTAGTTTAAGAGTAGTGTTAGTGCCCTTAATACTTTAGTGGTGGAGCCCAAGGTTATCCATATAACTTTAAAAATAATAACAATAATAATAATTTTTATTAAAATTATTTCTCACTTCATCTATTCTTACTTGTTCTTCTTCTTTCAAAGCATAAATGTACAAAAGAATGAAACAAAAAAGTTTATTAATTGGAAAAGTAATAATTAAATAAATTAATTATTTTGTCAAAACACTTTTTGAATTTATTGTTAAACAAAAAAATGAATAAATAGATTAAATATGAAATAATTTTAATAAAAAAAAATTTGAAAGTCATGGATGACACATGACTCTTAAATATAATTTAACTTATTTTAAAATAAAACACCTATATGAAATAAGAGAGCAAAATTCAGGGGAGATATTACTAAAAAAAA
>VOIH02000018.1:0-49219 GCA_007844105.2 Rhamnella rubrinervis
TTGTTAGCTTTCCTCATTCGCCCGTTAATCCTGAAGTTAGAACAATATATATGTGTGTGTATATATATATAAGGAGTTTAAGTTAATGTCAACGAAATAAGACAATGTTCCTTTTTGAGAGCACAACTAATTTATACCTACTCTCATTATAGGAATATTGGTTATTAATATTGTTGTCAACAAAAGGCGATTGGCTTTACATAAAAATGAATGGCTTTAATTGAAATGAATAATGTAGCAGGGTAAGCGACAAACACAGCCAGATCAAGTTTCCCAAGCAAAGGCACATAATCAGCAAGATTGAAAGCTCCAATCAAGTGCAACACCTCCTGACAAGCCCTTTCAAATCATACCTATCATCCTTCTTCTTCCCCAGATATAATCATCATTCGATAATGTCGCCACCACCTATTGATCTTACTACTTATATACCACCTGTTTGGTTTCCATGATTTCTTACGGTGCACCAACAACCTATCTCTCCGCTACTCAAGCGATGCAAGCGACTCAATCTTGATGAACTCGGAAGGTTTAAATTGCATATTCTTCTTGTATTCATAGCGTGGTCCATATAGAGAAAGCCATTCCTTTGCAAAATGCGTCAAGTACTCAAAGCTTGGATTTTGGGCGGTCCGCCATTTTCAAGCCGTGGGTCTTGAGGAGCGAGTAAGTGCTTGAGGGGCCAGAGGACGGCGATGGGTGGGGACATTGCGAGCCACAAGGACATGATGTGTCCGTGTTTTGAAGACAACTTTTGAAGGCTACGATGTGGGAGGTTACGATTTGATGGAGGTTTCGATTATTGGTAGGGCTCGTGGTCGGTGGAAGTTTCGGCCATTTTGCCGTGTTTTTGTCGGTTGCGGATAGAGATCCACAAGAACCCGCTGCGAGGCTACAATGATGGAAGACATGGTGTCTACTCGTGCGTGTGCGTAGGATTTGGTTTTAAAAGGAAAGATAAATATTGATTGGCGGGAAGGAAAATGAAAGAAAGGAAATGAAGGGAAAGTGTGAATGATTAAGTGTGGCTCAATCCCATTCTATATGGATTAATAATGTTTTTGTCACGTGCAATATTGAATAATATAATAATAGCGCTTTCAATTGCTGACCATGACATGGAAATTGGGAATATTTATTTCTTTTAACAATACTTGCAATTACATTTATTTAAAAAAATTAACTTTTATGTATAGGTTTCCTTCAAGCGCATACTGCGTTTTAATAATTTAAATATATAGTTGTTCTATTACTGATTGTATATATTTTAAGAAAACATGTGCCAAGTATTTCATAAGTAAATTAAATTCAATTATTGTTCTATTATTATACATGCCAAGTACATGTGCAAAAGATAGAAATTTTGTTGCAATGAAAATAAATTAAATTGAAAAAGATAATATAGTTTTTAATTTTGCAGATGGTTGTCATGTTCTTAATTCCAACCCACCTACCCACAAATTGACAAATGGATGCTCACATAATGAGTGTCAGATCATGCTCTATTTGAAGTTTTGTTAAAGATGAAAAGTGAGGTGTATGTTGATGACGCTTGATGCCCACAATTTTTAATTATTCTGTTATGACACTGCGCTTGTAATGTGAAGAGGAAGAGGGTGTACAAAACTTCATTATAATATAGTTATTTCAATTGCGGAGCTCAAAGAGGACTTAAATCGTGGCTCTAAATATATAATCTTAATTATCTTTAAATGTAATGCAGAGAGACACCAACTAAAGCAAATGTTTCTATTTTTTATTTTATTTTTATTTTTTTAGGTGTTTTTTAGTGACACATTATTATATGATGATTTTATTACGGAAATTTTAAAGTTTTTGGATTTGGTATACAATTTTCATTCCCTTTCTAGCTCTAAATTGTTGATGTAGAAAATGAATCACCAATAATTAGTACCTCGATTCTACATAGATTTGCTCATAAACTATGAATAACTTGGCGTGTCTAGCTCGGCGAATATAACAAGAAAATTTTGTAAGCTTTTGGATTTAAATACTATCAATTATTGGCACCCAATTAAAGACTAACGTTTTAAGCGTGAGAAACTAGAAAGTAAACAAAATGGGCGCCTCAGGTGATTGTAGAGGATGGAATTATGATAGCGAGACTCTCATAAATACCAAACCAGCCAAGTTTTTGAAGCAAAATAGCTACTCGCCTACTTGTACTAGCTAGCTAGCAACTGAAGCCCATTTTCATCAAAACCTTCATCTCTTTTCCTCAAATTAACCAAAAAAAAATGCCCATTGAGGTTTCATCTGCTCAAGCTAATTCATCCAATGGCTCTTCACCACAGTTACTATCATACGTCTGCAATTTCCATCCTAGTCTTTGGGGGATTATTTCCTCAAATATGCTTCAGTCCGCCGGTATATATAGTACTAGCTAGTCTTTTCTAATAATAGTGTATAATCCTATATATTTATTATACATGGTCATATTTGTGACTAGCTAGTAATGGAGTAGTGTAGTGTATTAATCATGATTTAAATAATTATGTTTATAATAATTTTTAGGAAGTTGATATCATTAATCTTGAGCAACAAGCTGGTGAGGAACTAAAAAGGAAGTGAAAGCGATGCTTGCAGCTGCAAAACTCCCTCAAAGAAGTTAGAATTGATCGATTCAATTCAACGGTTTGTCGTTATCATTTTGAGAAGCGAAATTGATGAAATGTTGAAGCAATTACAGGGATTAATCAATCTTGATGAATATTTTATTGATGGATCCCACAACCATATTGTAAACCTCCACACCATCTCTCTTTGGTTTCGACTACTTAGACAAGGAGGATATAATATATCAAGTGGTAATTAAGCTTTTAATTTTGTTACTATATATCACACACGTACCATTATTTTTAATTTTAATCTAACAAACTACGTCTTAATGGAAGTTGTAAATTAATTGCAGATATATTCCACAAGTTCACCAACAAAGAAGGAAAGTTCAAAGAGGAGCTTGTGAATGATGTTGAAGGAATGTTAAGCTTGTATGAAGCTGCATTGGAGGTCAAGGGAGAGCATATATTAGAAGAGGCACTCTCCTTCACTACCACTCAACTTGCGTCCTCCGCGCCGCCCAGACCATTGTGAACCCGTTCTTGCTGAACAAGTCAAGCATTCCTTAAAGGCAGCCCATGAGGATGGGCCTGCCGAGGATTGAGGCAAGACACTACATTTCTATCTATCAGCGGCACCCAGCTTCTCTTAGTGATGATCAAATCCTACTTACTTTTGCCAAGTTGGATTTCAACATTTTGCAAAAAATGCACCAGAAAGAACTTTCTGATATATCAAGGTACATATATAATTTCGCATTTTTGAGTGTGTATATGCGTCTATACAGCTAGGTTATCATGTTGATCGAGACTACTAAAATTATCATAGGTGGTGGAAAGATTTGGACTTTGCATCAAAGCTACCTTTTGCACGAGACAGAGTGGTAGAATGTTACTTTTGGATTCTGGGAGTATATTTTGAGCCACAATATGCACTTGCTAGAAGAATTGTAACCAAAGTAATGGCCGTGACATCATCATTGATGATATATATGATGTTTATGCAACATTTGATGAACTCAAGTCTTCAGAAGCAATTGAAAGGTTTGCTTCCTAATTTAATTTTGTAACTCTAATTTTTTGTAGGGTAGTACATTTCTCCATAATATATTAATTATTTAGTACTAATTCTATCTTTGAAATTATAATTAACCCTCCACCTAATTAATTCAGTTTAACTATCATCAGATGGGATGTGATGCATGATCAATTACCGGAATACATGAAATATTGTTACCAGGCACTCTTAGATGTGTATGAAGAAATTGAGCAACTGATGACCAAGAGGGAAGATCATATTAGGTATACTATGCTAAAGAAGAAGTAAGTAGTTATACTATACATATACATTATGTATGTCGTATACTAGTGCATGTAATTTAAAATGAATATATATACTCTTACATTAAATAAATATGTATATTATATTGTTTGGATTTTAATTGATCTAATCCATTCCGTAATATATATATATATATATAATGGCTTGCAGATGAAGAAGCTAACCCGAGTCTACTTCCTTTGAAGCTAAATGGTTCAAAGAAAATATATACTGCTTATTTGGATGAATATATGGAACTCTCACTAGGATCGTGTGGTTATTCAACACAACCACTTCTTTCCTTGGGATGGGAGATATTGCTACAAAGGAGGTTTTCATTGGGTTTCAAATGGTCTAGGATTGTCAAAGCCGTCAACTATTTGTAGGCTTATGGATGGCGTGGTTGACCATAAGGTATCTAGCTAGTTTGGATATTTAAGAGTTAATGATTATTCTTTGTTAGCTTGATATAAATACATACATACATAATTTTGTAATATATATATGAAATAGTTTGTTTGGATATGTTTTTAGTTTGTGCAGGAACACAATAAGGGCATGGGGATAGTGCCTCTGGCGTGGAATGCTACATGAACAAACATGGTGTTTGAGGAAGAGGCTTGTGATGAACTCGTAAGCAAGTTGTGGATCGTGGAAGGATATAAGCGAAGTGTGTTGAACCAAGAGATGTGCGGCTCTTCTTATGCAGAGTCAACCTTGCAAGGGTAATGGACGTTTTTACAAGGATGGTGATGGCTACACTCATGCTGCTGGTCCCATGAAAACTTTTATCTCTTCTTTGCTTGTTCATCCTATTCCAATTTGATTCCAAATTATATTATTGGAATTCTATGCCAATATTGTTTTAATTTCCCATACTAATATTTCCATTTACTAATAAATGTAAATTTAATTTTAAATAAATTTCCTCATATTATATATATATGGGGGACTCACGTAGTTTTTTATTATTATTATTTTGTGAAATAAATAATATGTATCTCATAAAATAATGATTTCTTTGTTAAATATACAGAATAGTGATCGTATTTTGTTCATGTGAATTATTTCTATTATAAATTGGCTTGCTTTTATTCTAGTTTCTAGTTTTTCGGCTTAAGGTCCTCTAATTTTTAAAAATTTCTATTGAGGCTCTATGATTTTAAAATTTCTTGCAATGTAAGACAATTGAAACACTGACCTATTTTAAAATTTTAGTTAAAATACAACATCAGCTTTCTCTCTTTTAGTTTTGGCAAGGAAAAATTCTTCATGGAATATATATATATAAAAAAGGGCAAAAACAAAATAATGAAGCGGTATAGAGAACAAAAGTAATAAAAATATTTGTGATGACAAACACCTTAATAATTTTATTTAAACTCCTTGTAGATCTTCCTACCCCAATAAAGTTGTCTAATCTACAAGCAAACACTTTCCCATCCTTCTAACAAAAATTTAGAAGAAAAGAAAAAGCCATCTCATTGAAATGGAGCGGGGAACAACTTGTTTGAGGTTCACAATTTTCATAAAAGAGAAGTACCTATAGAACATAAGGAAAGCAGAGGATGGAAAAAGGCAACTTGTATATTGGGTTGAAATAATATAAATACATCTAAGTACACATGGTAGTTATAGGTGATAAGTGATTTACAAAACAAGCTATTCCATATACAAGGAACAAAGTATATCGAAGCTAACTAGCATAATACACGGTATGGATTACAATATGCCATTATGCTCCCTCAAGATTTGGGTTACGTCATGAACACCAATCTTGGACGAGGTGATTGGAAAAACTATTTGGAGAGAGGTTTGGTAAGGGTATCACAAGTTGATCGTTGCTTGAAACATGGGGCCACTTGAAGAGCCATCAAAATTTTGTCGTTACAAAGTGAAAATCAATGCGCACATGTTTCATTTTAGAATGAAGTTTGGGATTGGCACACACATAGGTTGTTCCAAGATTGTGCCCAGTTGATGGTGGCGTAGTAGTGGAAGAGACTTTCAGTTCTTGAAGCGGATGAAACCAACCAACAAACCCGAGAAGTGGTATGAGCCACGAATTCAATACTAGAACTTGATGGAAGACCAGTGAAATGGACTTTGCTTCCTAGAGGACCATGAGATTGGATTGCAACTAAGGAAGACAATGTAACTTTTGTGGAAGATGCTATCATCTCGATTTCCTACCCAATCAGCATCGGAGAAAGCATGCAAGGTTAAGGGCGTTGTCGGTCGCGGTGAAGAAGCGAGGGCGTCACGGTTTAAGTAGCAAGGACTCGTTTAACAGCTACCCAATGAGAGTCCGTAGGTTGATGCATGAAGCGGGAATGTTTGTTAACGATGAATCGACATCAAGTCTTGTGAGAAAAGTATTGTAAGCTTCACTACCTGTCAATGTTGCTTTGGTGAAGAGAGTGGCGAACCATCAGACAAGGTAGAGAGGTTGAAGAAGCCATTGGAGTATGGACATCCGGTGAGTCTAACATGTTGGATGTTTCGAAGATCGAATGTACTTTTGTTGGGATAAAAGATGCGGTTCTTTGTGAATGACCTCCACACCAAGGAAGTAATGCAACTTCACCAGTCTTTGAGAGAAAATTTTTTGGATAGGGATAAGACAAAGTAGTTAAGCAAAAGATTATTACTTGAGGAGGATGTCATGCGACATAGACGAAGGTATAAAACCAAGCTTACATGGTGGAGATGAAGAGAGAGAAATTATGCATTCTTAAATTCATAGGCAAGTAAAAAGGAGTGAAGTTCACACGAACGGACAGGGCTTGTTTAAAGCCATAGATGGCCTTCGGGACGGCAAACATGGGATGGAGTTGATGGATCCACAAAACCAAGGGTTGTTGGAACTTCTAGGGGCCATGGAGGAAGGTGTTATTGATATCCATCCATGCGTGGACCACCCATTGGATAAGGTGCAATATTACATGAACTATTGCGGTTTCCGCAACAATTTGAAGGTGTCGAGTATTAGATCTTGGGGATTGATGGAAGCCACAGCTACAAGCGGACCTTGTAGCGATCCGCGGGCCATACGGGTTCGTTTGACACGAAAACCCCTTACAGTGACTCACGTTATGCAAAGGATGAGAAGGAACCAACTCCCATGTAGCATTCGTAGTAAAGCATCATATGTGATCATAGCATGGCGCCAGCTGAGTAGACTTTAGCACTTGAGAGGCTATTCTTGGCTCATCTGCATTGTAGAATACATTAGAAGCAATAAAGTCTTTAAAGAGCTTAGGTCAAAACACATTGTTTAAGGCTCTTATGCATTGTATCGCGTACATCTGAAGAAAGGTGTGATAAGACCGCATAGAATCCATAAAGCAAGGGTGCTATGTGGTGGAGGTGAGGGTGGAAACCAACAATTGAGCGATGTGGTAAGCACTTGTGGAGGTGGAGCGAAGGAAGGATTATTCTCTTGAGAGTGTACATCCATTGTTGTAGGAAAGAGAAGCGGCGGATTGTACTAAGTGAAACAAAGTTGATAAGAGCCGCTTTGTAGTTGCTCCCGATGGTTGGAAAGGGCGTGGTGATGAGGTAGGGCCATGCTTGATGATGATGGAGGTCAGCGTTAAGAATCGGAACGGGGATGGCGGTGTTATGAAGGCTGGCGTTAGAACCCGAAAAGGGTCTTTAGTTTTGTGGTAGAATGAGGCGTGGCGGAGAGTCATGAGGGGCATGGTCGTTTCACATGGTATGTTCATTCGGTATTTCATAAATTTCCTTAAAAGAAATTAGAGTATCCGCGGGTATGAAGCAGGTAATGTTTTCATTATCCTTTGGAAAGACCTTTGAGGAAATAGAGGTGAGTTAGGGCTCACTAGCGGCATAGTTAAGAAGGCAAGTTCATGCAGCGATTTGGCGTCGGTGGTACTTAATCACGGGCGAGAACCTTGACCTGGATAACTTTCTGAGAAGAAGTAGCATGCGAGATCGAGATGAAAGCAGCACGAGGTTAATGCTAAACTACGCGAGCATCCTTAGATATAAATAGAGAGGAGACAAACCATGAATGTCTTTGGACAAGAGGCAAGAGTGCACTGAAGTAGAGAATCTTGATGAACCGGCAGAAGAAGTCAGGGTTTGGAGATTAGTGATATCGGTGAAAATGCGGATAGGGGACAAGGAGTGATCTTTGTCGATAAAACCATAGAGGTCATAGCCGATAAGGAGGGCATCAAATTGTTTTTTGAAGAGAGTAGTAGGTAGTATCAGTGAATTTGAGAGGTGCTTGGGTTGCTGCATTTATGACAACCAAGGTGCAATTGGCAAGGTAGGTTTAGTGCTAACAAATGAGGATTGGTAGCATAGGTGGAGGAAAGAAGGAGTTGAAGCCATGAGGGAAGAAGAGGAGAAAAATCAGCAGCTTTAACTAGTTTATTCTTGATCTAGCAGCCGACATACGGCTTTAACTAGTTTTATCATTATACCGCAAAAATTATTATTTTCCTCTTTTATTTTCAACCGAAAACTCCACTTTCTCTTTCAGCGTTTGATGCCAAAAAACCACATTCTGTGGTATGCGGATGAACCACGTTTCGAGGCGACCAGCTATGTGTGGTCATTGATTCATAGAGTGACTAAAAAGCGAGGGGTTTATTAGTACCTTACTCGTTGTGCAACCAATTTTAGAAAACCTGAGCATAGGGAAAAATCTTTCATTTAATAAAAATGATAAACCACCGAAATTGCTTTATCTGAATGAATGCTTTCATTGCTGATCTGTAGTAAAATCAAGCTACCATGATAAGCATAATTACGGCCGTCCACATTCCAATAGCGTAATTCTTTGAAATGCCTACTCATCAGCATTCTGAGTATTTCGACCCATCTTGATGTAATTACCGATCTCGCGTATAGGAAATACCAAGATACCCACCAGTAGATGGAAAATTACCAAAATACTCCCAGTAGGCATATGGTTAATTACCATTCTACCTCGGTAAAAAACAAATTTAATAAATTCCATCAACATATACATTTCACGACCTGATTGTAAACATATATATAAACAAATACATATATGAAAATATCATGCACGTAAATACATTCACATATGCATATCATATATATAAACACATATATACACACTTCATATATGTATATACATTTTATATATACATATATATACACCAAATATAATTTACATATATACATAATCACATATACATATACACATAAATACATATACAAAATAATACATATAAATATATACTCATACACATATATATGCACAAACACGTATATACACACTCATATATGTACACACATATTTTATACACATATACATGCATCTGAATACTATTTATACATACATAATTATATATATATATATATATATACATACCCCCATGTATAAAGTACTAACAAAATTTATATATATTAACTTAATACTCCATTTAATAACGTAAAGTATTATTTTTACATAACCTCTACAAAATACACTTAAGTATATTTAATAAATACATACATAAAATATATGTATTTTATAAAAATATATCTATATTAATAATTATACAAACACATGTATAATTAATTGTACTTGAGAAAAAATATATATATATAATTAGTAATTGAAAATATATATATTAATAAACAAATAATAATTTAATTTATATATATATATATATATATATTAAAATAACTTGGAAATTAAAAAGACCATAATACCTCTCCAATTCCAAATATTCTCAACTTTACCCTATTATAGAAAATAACAAAAATATCATCAATAATTTTAAAATTACATTTATGTCCTACATGTCAAATGACCAAATGCCACGACCTTTTATGAAATTCCATTTATGTCCTTTACATGTAAATGACAAAATTGCCCTCAAACAATTTTAAAAATCCCATTTAAGTCCTTTACATGCAAATTGACCTAAATACTCTCGAACTTTTTAAAAATTCCCAAAATACCCTTTTCAAGAAAAGAAAATGTCCTCAACAAAAATTTGCACATAACTTCCTATACATGGCGATTCAATACATGCCCAAATTCAATCCATTTCACATTAATTCCACTAATTAACAAACATACACTAATCCACCATCAAATTCAATTAGTTATGCAATTAACAATCAAAATCCCACTTTAAATCACATTTCCATCAAACCCTAAATCCCATAATTTGGGGCTTTAGCACATAAGCGTAATACACATGAAATTTTGCTCAATCTAGCATTAAATCATGGAATCCAAGCATGTATTCATCAAGTAAACAAATAAAACACATGAAATTTGAGAATTAAAAGCGTAAGTTGCCTACCTTGAAGCAAAGCTTATACGCTCTTTATAAGCCTTGAAAACCTCCAAAATAAATGCAAAAACTCCCTAACACAGCCCACTAACCCCTTTCTCTCTGAATTTTCTTTAAAGTTTGCAATTTTTTCAAATTTCTCTCTTTAGAAATGGCTCTCTCTTTATAGGAAAATGACATATGTGAAAAGGTAAAAGCCAAGAAGATGGTTGGCTACACTTGGTGAAAAGCAAGAAGGAAAGTCAGTCCACACACACACACAAACCAATTGCAATTTGGCAATTTTTTAATAAAATAAATACCATAAAGTAAAGATATTTATATATATTATTTAAATAAATGAATTGTAAAGCAAAGTGGAGTGTCGGTCAAGAAGCTTTAAATTCCAATTGCCAACTAATTTTATCAATTAAATAATTATAAAATAAAATTAAAGATATTATTAAAGATATTAATATAATAATGAATAGTGAAAGTCAACCATGGTCAAATGGGTAGAAAAAGTCCCTCGTCTCCTCAGGGTGTCTCCGAGATTGAACTCGAGCTCTTCTTTCCGATAACGAACTCGATTTTCTAAATATCTACATCGCTAGCATGTCCTCCTTTATCTTCCACGATCGAAGATTGATGGTGTAGATATCGAACTTAACTCCGTCGGATAATGGCCTTGGATCTTGATTGCAAACCTACGCTGGTAACTCCAAATCGTGTGTAGGGTAGTTCGGCTCATATGGCTTCAGCGGCGTAAGCGGCAATCACCTTGCCGTTCGCATGAGAGCGCAACCCGCATTTTCCTAAAGCGTCACATGAACCCCGAAACTATCCCGCTAATCAAGAAGCAAAACAGACGTGAGAGACTAATTTCCTCTTCAACTCAAACTTTTCTCACACTCCTCGACCAAAATAAACTTGGTTTCCTTCCTTAACAATTACGTCAATGGCAAAGCAATCTTAGAAAACCCTTCCACAATCGTGATAGTAGCGCTTGAACCAAGAAAACGGTTCTCGAGCGTTTGTTGGTCTCTTCCAATCTGAACGTACAACCTTAGTAGGATCCACACAGATCCTTTCGTAGATATTACGTGTCCTAGAAAACAATACTTCCAAGCCAAAACTGCACTTCTTGAACTTGGAGTACATCGCGCTTCTCCGCATGAAACAACTTTGAGCGCTAACTCCATTTGCTCCCGTGCTTAGTTATTGATTTGGAATAAATTAGGATGTCGTCGATAAACACCACCACAAATTTATCCAAATATTCATGAAAAACACGATTCATCAGATCCATAAACCTTTGCTGGTGCATTCGTCAATCAAAATGGCATTACAATGAACTCGTAATGTCCATATACATGCAAAATGCACTATTAGATCTATCCTCCTCCTTGATCTTCAACCTGATGATATCGAGCGAAGATCAATCTTGAAAAGACACTCGCCCTTGTAGCGGTGAACAAATCGTCGATCCTTGGCAGCGGATACTTATTCTTAATCATCACCTTGTTGAGCTCCGTGTCAATGCACAAGCGCATTGAACCATCCTTCTTTTCACGAAGCGAAGCTGGTGCTCCCGTGAAAACGCTAGGCTTAATAAAACCTTTATCCAACAAATCCACCCAGCTGCTCCTTCAACTTCTTTAACTCTGGCAGGCTATTCGATACCGCACCTTAGAATAGGTGCGATTCAGATACCAAATCAATTGTGAATTCCAGCCCGATCCGGTGGTAACCGCTTGTAAATCCTCGAAAAAACATCCAAAAGTCCGAGCGACTTGGCGTCTTGCGCGGTTGAAGAGTATCCGGTTCTTTGTTACGCTAACAAGGCAAACTTGACACCCTTGCGCAAACACTTAAAAGTTTGCATCGCCGATAGCAACTTAGGCGAAGCCTAAACTTTGAGCCCGCAAACTCAAACTTGACCATACGGGGCTAAAGCGGACTTTCTTTTCTTTGTAATCGATGTAAGCCCCACACTTAGATAATCGGTGCATACCAAAGATCACATCAAAATCCAACAATTCTAATATAATCAAATCGTACGGTGTCTACGTCAGAGGCACACATCCAATTACCAAGCAAAGAAGTTGCAAACATACTTACACGGGTGTAGCAGAGATAAACCCGCGACCGAGACTAACGGGTTCCCTAGCCAATTTAGCGTGGCTGAACCTGAGCAATGTGTAGCACCCGAATCAAACAATACAAAAGCATTTAAACCATTTAAGGTAGCGGTGCACGCAACCACCGTAGAGTCTTTTTTCCCTTTCCTCTTTGGTCAATAAACACGACCTTGCATAGGCTCTGAGTTTTGCTACCGGGACAATTCCTCCTTATATGACCGGAGCTTGCCCAACCATAGCGTGATAGTTTTCCCGGCATTCTCTGAAATCTTTGCCTTCCACCTTACTACACTACGGAACACCGGTGGGTTATCACCCATCTTAAACTTTTGTTGTTATCCCCGGTTAGTGCTTGACCACGGTTTCCCATGAGCCTCCGCCTGCGGAAAACCTCTTTCCACTTCTTCTTGGGGAGCGGGAACTCGATCCTGCGAGTCCATTTGCCATGGTGGGTCCTTAGTGATCAAAGCTTTCATGCAGAATCTCCGAGTATGTAGGGAATTGGAACATAGCGATTGCATTGTAGAGCTTTGATTGTAACCCCCTTTTGAGCAAAGCCTATGCTCTTCAATGTCCACTAAGTGTAGTGCGTGTCGAGAAAGTTCGTCAAACTTCCTTTCATACTCCACGAGGAAAGATTTCCTTGCTTCAAACTTATAAATTCCGCTTCCTTTTCCTCCGTTTCACTCACGGAAAACTCCAAGAATAAGGTCTTGAACAACGCCCACATCATCGGATGTTCATCAGTACGGTACGCCCTCTTGATCATATCCCACCAATGACTGGCTTCTTCCTTCAGCATGAAACATCGGTCAGTAGAAAGATCTTCTCCAGCTCCTGAATCCAATTCTCAGCCACTAATGGATTCATCGATCCGTCAAACTCCGGGGGATGAAGATCACGAAACTGCTTCACCACCGCATTAATTCCCGCAGGTTGTTGTTGTTGCTGAACATTGAGCCACCAACCTTCAATGGCCTCCACAAGAAGGCGACTTGTAGCATCCGTGAGCGCTCACCGTGCTGGGGTGAATGTTTCTTGGAAGCGTGGCATGCATCCGGTGATAAAATAAATCTTAACAAATTATTCGATAATAATTTGATAAGATACACAGCGAAGCCACACTTCATTTTTACAATAAAGCATTTACAACCAGCACACCATACATATATTATACAATATATACACAGCATATATATACCCATATATACATATACTATATGTATAAGATATAATACATATAAACAAACAACAAGCGTCACCAACTTACGGAACTCTAGTCACTAGTAGGCTCATCCCTAATCGGTATATTAACTAGCTCTACACAAAACATCGCAATCTCACATGCAGCGTCCTCCAACTCCGACGAGGCTGAGTTGTCATCCAAACCAACGTCATGATACCTCCCACCATGTGGGCGGAGCTACGGTGCCTGTTGGTATCTGATGCGAAGACTCTCTTCTTGATGTCGCCGTATGCATTGCCACCGGCTCGACTACGGCGTATTTCGCGTCTCTCCCACGAGCGAAGAAGGCACTACTAAACAACCACGGTAATGTAATGCAAAATAAATAAACATGCACTACTAAAAGAAATCCAAAGACAATCTACCTGCACGAAGGTGGTCCTGGAGCATCAACAAGTACATGTTCAAAACCTAGGGCTTTGATACCAAAGCTGTAACACCCCACTTTGACTTAGGTTCGAGTAGGTGTGATTACCATTTTTTTTTTTCTTAAATTTAATTTGCTTAAAATGTTTTTGGACATAACCACAATAAAATCAGAGAATTTCCTTTACTCTTTGAGGCCGTTTCTGAAACCATACTAAAAGCATATTACTTTAAAATAAAATAAAGTTTACACACCCACATCAAAGAGGAAAATGTAATATTTAAAAATACATACTATTATTGTCCAAAATATAACAAACTAAATCTTGGAAGAACAATGCACTATATTAAATACTCAGTCAGCACCCTATCAAGCCTAACATTGGCTTTGGACTTACACTCACACATGACATACAAGCGTGAGTGAAAAATACTCTGTAGGCAACCATATGTAAATGCAAATGTCATGTCATGAAGTGTATCACTATACACAAAATCATTATTTTTCCTCTTAATATTTAAAATAAAATTAGATATTAAATTTAATATATTGCTTGAAACAACCATGGTAAATGAGAACCACCTCTCCTACTATCCATGAGATGAACTGCTCCGATAGCACTCACTAAATATCGTACATGTCCATCTTGTCGATGAATTGATGTGTAGATGAACTTAACCCGTAGATAATGGCCTGGTCTTAAAACACATTGAACTCCAAATGCGTGAAATCGCTCATTTCAATGAAGCGTACATCCAATATTCGAAGCAACCATGCTTTAAAGGTACAAAAATCATTATCATTTAACGAAAAACCACTATGTTTAATGCAAAACATAACACATTTATGCGGATGAACCACCGTTCAATCCATGATACCCATACGAATTAGCACAATTAAAACAGAGCCAGCAAAAATCGCATTTCAAAAACGATAAACCACGAAATTGCTTTATGCATATGAATCTCATGCCACAATGCACAAGTAAACCAACGCCGATAAAACACATAATTACCGGCCGTCATTCCAACGTAGTAATTCTGAAATGCCACTCTCACCATGTATTATCTTGATGTAATTACCATTATACCATTGGCGAAATTACCAAGATACCCGCAAGTAGATGAAAAATTACCAAAATACTCCTCGATAGGCATATGGTTAATTACCATTCTACCGCTGTAAAAAGCGGGTTAATAAATTCCATCAACATCGCATTTCTGACCTGATTGTAAACACATATATAAATAAATACATATATGAAAATATACACACGTAAATACACATTCACATACAGCATATCCATATATATAAACACATATATACACACCCGTATATGTATACACATTTTATATATACATATATATACACAAATATAATTTACATATATACATAATCACATATACACATACACATAAATACATATATAAAATATGCACATATAAATATATACTCACATACACCTATATATATGCACAAACATGTATATACACACCCATATATATGCATACGTATTTTATACACATATACATGCATACGAATACTATTTATACATACACATAATTATATATATATACATACCCCAATGTATAAAATACTCTCAAAATTTATATATATTAACTTAATACTCCATTTAATACGTAAAAGTATTATTTTTATACATAACCTCTACAAAATTCACTTAAGTATATTTAATAAATACATACATAAAATATATGTATTTTGTAAAAATATAACTATATTTATAATTATACAAACACATGTATAATTAATTGTATTTGAGAAAATATATATATATATATATATATAGTAATTGAAAATATATATATATTAATAAACAAATAATAATTTAATTTATATATATATATATATATTAAAATAACTTGGAAATTTGAAAAGACCATAATACCCTCCAATTCCAAATATTCTCAACTTTACCCCTATTATAAAAATAACAAAAATACTCAATAATTTCAAAATTTACATTTATGTTCCTACATGTCAAATGACCAAAATGCCCTTGACCTTTTTATGAAATTCCATTTATGTCCTTTACATGTAAATGACAAAATTGCTCTCAAACATTTTTAAAATCCGATTTAAGTCCTTTACATGCAAATTGACCTAAATACCCTCGAACTTTTTGAAAATTCCCAAAATACCCTTTTCAAGCAAAAACCAAAATGCCCTCACTTGCAAAATTTGCACATAACTTCCTACACATGGCGGTTTCAATACATGCCCAAATTCAATCCATTTCGTTAATTCCACTAATTAACAAAGGCATACACTAATCCACCATCAACTTCAATTAGTTATGCAATTAACCATTAAAATCCCACTTTAAATCACATTTCCATCAAACCCTAAATCCCATAATTTGGGGCTTCACCATATAGCATAATACACATGAAATTTAGCTTAATCTAGCATTAAATCATGGAATCCAAGCATGTATTCATCAAGCAGACAAATAAAACACATGAAATTTACAAGGAATTAAAACGAGGATAAGTTGCCTACCTTGAAGCCAAGCTAGCACACCTTTTTATAAGCCTTGAAAACCTCCAAAATAAATGCCAAAAACTCCCCAACACAGCCGACCACTAACCCCACTTTCTCTCTTGAATTTTTTTTAAAGTTTGCAATTTTTTTCAAATTTCTCTCTCTAAAAATAACTCTCTCTCTCTAAAGGAAAATGACATATGTGAAAAGGTAAAAAGCCAAGAAGATGGTCGGCTACACTTGGTGAAAAGCAAGAAGGAAAGTCGGTCACACACACACACACACAAACCAATTGCAATTTGGCAATTTTTTTTTTTTTAATAAAATAAATACCATAAAGTAAAGATATTTATATATATATATATATTGTTTTAATAAATGAATTATAAAGCAAAGTGGAGTGTCGGTCAAGAAGCTTTAAATTGCAATTGCCAACTAATTTTATCAATTAAATAATTATAAAATTAAATTAAATTAAAGATATTATTAAATATATTAATATAATAATGAATAGTGAAAGTCAATCATGGTCAAACCCGGACCAAGGGCAAAATGGGTAGAAAAAGTTCCTCATTTCCTCACGAGGGTAGTCTCGGTCCTCGAAAATTCTCGGAGAACTCGAAACTACTTGTTCGATGAAAAGGTAAAACCGCGATTTAATGAAAGCTTAGTCCGAAACTATAGTTTTGAAAATAAATGAGGTTATTACACAAGGCTATAAGAGACTACGTAAACCAATGTGTTTTACTTTCAGGTTCGGGATGGAAATTTTGTTGCACTTCTACTACATGTAGGCGACATGTTTATCATTGGAAAGATCATTGAAGATTAGTTAATTTGAAGAAGGAAGTATGCAATCTATTGATATGAAAGACTTAGGACCAATGACAAATTTTGGGAATGCAAATAGTTTGAGAGGGAGAAAGAAAATGTTGTGGCTATCTCGGGAAGTATGTTTAAAGGATGATAAAGAAATTCAACATGAATAATGCCAAACCAGTCACATTCCTTTAGGAAATCACCACATTAAGTAATAATTTATGCCCTTCATCCGGGAAAGAGATGGGGAGATGAAATATGTACCTTATTCTTCAACAATTGGGAGTCTAATGTATGCTATGTTATGCACTAGACTAAATATTGCTCATCAATGGAATAGTGAGCGATTTATTTCTAATCCTTGAAAGAAACATTTGGAGGCAGCGTCAGTAGATTCTCCGAAATAGAAAGGGTACATGAACATGTCACGTACTACGAGGGGCTGATCAGTCTTGGAAGGCTATACAAATTCAAATATGGCGGAGACCTTGACGGAAGAAAGTTTATTTTGGATTTTATTTATACTTTTGCAGAGGGAGCTGTATCATGGCAGTCATGATTGCAAAGGTGTGTTGCTTTATCTACAACAGAAGCAGAGTACATTGCGATAGTAGAAGGAGCAAAAGAAATGTTATAGTTAAAGCAGTTTTTTGAATATCTAGGCTTCAAGTAGAAAATGTACGAGGTACATTGTGATAGCCAAAGTGCTGTAGACTTAAGCAAGAATTCAATGTTTGGACTAGTTTCAATCTTTACTACTTTATAATTTTCTTTGGATTACCCAGCTACCACCACCACCACCTGTTTGGCTTAATTTAAAAGTGTGTTTTGCATTAAGCTGTAGTGTAAAAGGTCAAATTTCCTACTTTCCTTGTCCTTGCCACTAAAAGATATGTAAATCTAAAAAACTAAGTACATTGCCATATGATTGAACTTACAAATAACTTAAGACTTTGTGATTAGAGTAATTTTTGTTATCTGAAATTTACAGGTTTGGATGGACATTTAGTCTTCTAGTGCCAAGATCAGGTGGCAAAACCTATTCCCAGATATTTAAGGAAGCTGGTTCGATACATCTGCAAGTCATAGTTATAGTGCTTGTTTGGGTGGCCCTTGAAACATGAATGTGCCTCGAGGCAAGTTGTATTCCATTTGTTTCAAAATGGACATTTCTATAAACCACGTCTGTGGCTACCGCCACAGGTTGATATTTTTTCCCATTAAAGCAAATGTTATTCGGTAATGATCACTAAGTTAATAGAACTACAAGATATAAAAATTTATGGAAAACTAGGCCATTCAGGGCTTAATGCTCATTAATAAGGCGTTTGATTTAAAATGCTAGACAATCGATGGTTATTAACTAGAGGAATTTTGATGTTTTATTAACCTTTTTGCCATGCCTATGAGAAGGGTGAAAAATGTGTAGAAATCTCTAGTTCAAGGCTTTAAAATCAGTTTGTGGAATTCAAAGTACACTAGCCTATAATTCATTTTGTTATATTATATGTTGTGATGCCTTAAGACTATCTCTATTGTACCAACCTTGCAAATTGTTAAAGATGAAATATTTTGATAAAGTTAACAATGATGCATGTGATAGAGCAACTTGGACTCAAAAATTATCTTTTACCATTCACGTCAAGGCGTTTTTAATAAAGAATGAAGAGTGTTATTCAAGTAAAATATTCACCTAAACTAGTTTTTCTTTTTGTGTGCTATAGTTGTTTTGTATAGTTGATAGAATCGGTTACTATGTTATGTTGTTATCATCTAGTCGGTGTGTGGATGCCCTTAATACTTTGTTATGGTGATGTATGAAAACAAAGGTATATTGGTTTTGTACATTATCCATTTTATGCAACTCTTGAGAATGGTTAATTCTTGGCAGCGGTATATCTCAACAACAAATAGGAAATTCCACAGCCAAATGGGACCTGAAAGAAGGCCGGATATATCTTGCTTCCTCAAACCAGTGATAGCATCAGCTTTAACTAGTTTTTTAGATCCTAGAGAATTCTTATAGTAGCTAGCTTATATTTGTTGGTGGTATCCTTGATCTATTTCGGATAAACCTCAATTAAGCGAGAATATATATGCACCATTGATGTAAGGCGGTGGGCGGAAGCTTCATGCAGGCGGAGTGACCTAATGTAGTGATTAGATCCATAAGCGGGATGGAGCCCATTTGGGATTGCTTTTAAACCCCAGTTTCTATTTATTATAGAATCCCGATGGAATTGAAGAGTTTAGTAAATCTAATAAAAAGATAGATTCTTTGAGAATCACCCTCCTTTACAATAGTTTTGAGAATGATATTCACATGCTTAGTCAATATAATAATTAATGAAACTTGATAACATAATGTTTATTTGGGTCATTAGAAACAATAAGAAGAATAAAGCAATATTTTTACCAAAAGCTAAAATTTTTGTTATCTACAACACTTTTGAAACAACGAGTTTACCATCGGACACTAGAGTTTTTCCCGGTTAATTGAGATTTTTCTTTAGCATAGCTAAAGCAACTCCTCTTCGAACTCATAGTAAGGCATATGATATATGGTTGGAAGCGAAGATGAGCTTTAATTTAAATATTTTTAGAACTTATTAATGGTAGCGGTGGGGAACAGGCATACTAGTGTTGTCTTACTAGATTTATACGAGTTTACAAGAAATTAAATTTAAAGACCTTAAACTTCGGATTGAGGCATATGATATATGGTTGGAAAGCTAAGATGATAAGATTTAATTTAAATATTTTTTAAATTTTTGAGTAGATTTAGGCCTTAAAATCATATTTGAAATTTAAGTGATGTCAGTTGATAAATACAATATTTAACAATGACAGGAGGACGATAGTATGGCATTGGTGATGGCTACCGATGGGCACCTTGGCCTTTGATGGTGACCACTAGTACATAATAGGTCAAATGGGCTATCCCGATTTTAAAATGTATTTGCTCATAAGAATATAAGGGTAATTTTGAACCACTTTTATAATTATCACGACTTTTGAGTTATTTTTCATTAAATGAGGTTGGAGTTTGCTATGACATGAAAAACTATTCCAAATAACAAAAACAAAATGTACATTCCAAATAAGACAGCTGATGGACTCACGGTGGTGCTTGGTTATACACATTGTTTGGTGACTCGCTTTTAAAGCTTTTGGGCAAAGTTTTTTTGTCATTTGTTATGATGGCGTGTCCCTAATTATATATCACGAGTGTACATTTTTATCCTATTGCTGCAAAATCTGGTCGATCGACTTGTTATATGGCTTAAAGGCAAGTTAATCATTCCAATTTGCTTTCACATTGCTTGCTCAACAAAATCTTAAAAATTGCACCTAAATACGATTGAAAAGGACATCTACTTATGAAGAATTAGAGTTTAAGTTGTGATAAATTTTATTTGTGTATCACATGTATTCATCACTAAAATTGGTTTAGATTACATGACCTTTTAAAAAAATAAAACAAATTTTTCCAACGATCCTTTGTAAATTTTCATTACGATTATTGTTTTTTCAATTCAAATTCATTTTAATAGGTTAATATGTGGGTACATGGACTGTGGCTATATCTTTGTTCCTAGCCATAAAAAAGCATTTGGTCTTATAAAGGAATTTTGGTGACAAAATTCTTGACAAAATTAAAATTCATAGACAATACAAAATTAAATTTTGCCATATTAAAAGCGAGCTCCTCACCTGACTTTTATCCCTTTTGAAAACAACTTGAAAATAATAAGCCTATTAGGAATTTGTTAATATGCACCTCTCATACATATGCATATTCTGAGATATGTTATCTAATTAATTGTGTAAAGTTTTCCAACGAAAATAATTAAATGCATACTGTCTACCTGGTTTGTATTTTTGAAAACAGATTTATGTTGTTAACTGAAAATTTAATAGATAATTAATGTTATGTTATTGTTATTTTTTTTATACATAAAAGTACATAAGAGGTATATATGTTTTATTTTTTATTTTATCAAAGATAATCAGATGAATGGTTATTCCCCATACCCCTTTGAACAAAGAATATATTCTCTCTTACTTATTATTCAAATATCAGTCATAATAATGGATAAATAAAAAACAAGGACTAATCACAAAGCTTCTGGAACACATGCACATTTATTTCTTTTGGTCATTATAACAACTTGGGGAACGGGGGTTTACATTTATTTCTTAGGCGTTCAACCCAGAAACTTAGGTTTAAACCAAGGCATTTGCCATCTGCAGGATGTCCCATGGGACACATAAAAAACATCTGATTGACAAATAGAAGGGCCAAAGCAGAACATGGACAAATAAAAGTATGACACCTCGGGGCAATTGCCTCAACCACGAGGCGGGATTAACCAAGTGTCGGTAGGAGAGCTTAGAAGTAAGTGATTGGCTCTTGCAAAGCCGGACCAAACTTCATCATATCAATGTCATCGGGCTTCATCCGGAAGGAAGCTCCATATTAAAACAATGCATGGTGAGCCCAACCAATCTAACCGTAGTCAATCCCGATTGCATTCCGGCACATATTCTCTTTACAGGACCCGAATGGTATAAGATCAAAGTCATTCCCTCTTATGTCTATATTCTTCTCAATGAATCTTCGGGGCAAAACTCTTCCACATTTTGGACCACCGCGTTTTGGTCATGTCCATTACCCAAGCGTTCACTATGATTCTTGATTTCCTTGGTATGTGATATCCTTCAATGGTTGTGTCCTACGTACTCTCTAGAGGAAATGGTGCAATTGGATGTAGCACGAGGCTTTCCTTCACCACCATGTACAAGTAATCTAACTTTTCCAAGTCCTTTTCTTCCACCATTCTTCCCATACCTATAACATTTTGTAGCTCGTCTTGAAGCTTTTCATCACCTTAGGATTCCTTATAAGTTCGATATGGTCCAGTCCACGGAAGCTTGGTGGGGTATCATATGCGGCCGTGATCTTCGACTAAGATGGCTTTGATACTTGTTCGATCATATCATGGGCGTTTTGTCTTGAGGTTTTGTAGGTTTGTCCATCATTGAAAGCGGTATGATGATGAAGTCCTTTGGAGTTTTGCTTGTTAGTGTTACATTGCATTTTCGGTGATGATCTTTTCCACTACTTGGTCTATTAACTTGTTAGCTTTCCTCATTCGCCCGTTAATCCACGAAGTTAGAACAATATATATGTGTGTGTATATATATATAAAGGAGTTTAAGTTAATGTCAGCGAAATAAGACAATGTTCCTTTTTGAGAGCACAACTAATTTATACCTACTCTCATTATAGGAATATTGGTTATTAATATTGTTGTCAACAAAAAGATTGGCTTTACACATAGAAATGACAATATTGAAAGCGAATAATGTAGCTTTTAGGGAGTAAGCGACAAACACATAGATCAAGTTTCCCAATGAAGGCACATAATCGGCAAGATTGAAAGCTCGTCAAGTGCGACACACCTCCCGACAAGCCCTTTCAAATCATACATCATCATTCTTCTTCCCGATATCATCATCAATTGATATTGAAAATTCCTTCACATATAGTGAAGGTTCTTCCCTTTTAACCAGCCACCCACCCTGCCTGATCCCGAGAAGAGGCTGCTTGAGAAGGTAGGTGAGGAAAACCACCGGTAGCCAAGCCCAGTCTGTGATGTTAGGATTTGTAAACTTTTATTATATAATGTTATTCACTTAGTTATTCTTGCTGCTCTAAAAGAGGCGTGGAGTGTTGTGTGCATTTGTATCGCAGATCAGGAGGGAGGAGAGAACTCGAGAGAGTTGTGGGGAGAGCTCAGGAGAGGCGTGTGTTTTGAGAGTTTTGGTTTGTCTTTCGCGGTATTAATTATTCATTTGTGAAATAGATTTTATTTCTCGAATTGGTATCATTAGTGATCGAGAGGAATCACAATGAGTGGTATCGGAAGTGGAATTGAGACTTGTGGGTGCGTTTAGAAGGCAAAATAAAATTCTGAATTTACTACGATTAATATTTCTGATCATAGTCAAGAAGTTGAAGGCAGTGATGCTCAGTGCGTGGTGAACCGCATCCGGCAGCAGCGTATTGATTTCTTTGAGTCATACGCAGCATCATCGCGGCGTCTTGTAGCGCATGGTGCGCTTTATTACTTTTAAGTCGCCAGAACCGCGTCCGCGTGCCGCATCGGCGGGGTGCCGCGTCATCGACGCACGTCAGCACCGGAGTTTGAAATTTTCAGAAATTGCAATTTGGTCCACTATAATTTCTGATATTTCACAGTTTGGTCCTTAAACTTTTGGAAGTATAATTTGACCCTATAGTTTGTGAAATTATAATTTGACCACAAAAAAGTTTATGAAATTAAATCTATCGAATATATTTTTATGTTGGTTTTTTGACCGGAGAATTAAACCAAATCTTCGGCCGATCCGGACACATGGTCATATTTCAGTTTAAACCCGGTTTAGTTCTGATTTTTGATCAAGTCATTGCAAAGTAGAAATGTCGATGGAAGAGTCATCATGCGGGTATGATCGAAACTGCGCCACCAAACTATACCTTATGGAGACCTCGGATGGAATCTTAGCAGTTGTAAAAGATACTATTTGATCACCAGAGTTGAAAGGGAAAATCCGATACGGCGAAGAAGGAGAGTGGAAAGAAAATGAAGCGAGAAAAACGATTAGTCAAATTACGTACGATTGGATCGATCCGCATTGTCTTCCACCATGTTGCTTGTGAAGAGCGGTAGCGTATGCCTTTCTGGAAGAATTGGAGGACATGTCCAGGGCCAAGGCCTTTCAGGAATAAAGCCACATTGATGGGGTTGGTGAATTCAAAACTACAAAGTGGAACACATGGGCCGAGCACACAAGTGAGTTTGATGCGGTAAATGAGTTATCTGCGGTGGACTTGAAGTTAGGAGATGAAGAGCAGAGGCCACTACTACTCTTAGCTTCAAAGCTAAAGCGGTTAGGAAACACTTTAGTAGTTTCCTTTCGGTAGTCAGCCGATAGCGAACTTCTTTATGTCAATGGTTAAGGATGCCTGACCAGCAAGGAGAATTTAGGAGAAAAGCCTTGAGGGTTGATCGGTCGCATGCATAAATCACGAGAGAAAGGAAGGAAAGAAAGCGTGAGGTGGAACTCAAGTAGGTGGAGGCCAGTAAAGCGAGGCGGAGATCCAGAGATGGAAGGAAGAGAACTTACAAGTCTACCTTTGTGGAATAGAGGACATCTAAGGAAGAGCGGTACACCTTGAAGCGAGGAAATAGGAAGACCCGATCAGCCGAAGAATGATGGAAGCATTAGTCATTTTACGGAGGTGGCATATTGTTCCTTTGAGAAGAAGCAATGCCCACATTTCATGTCAAGATGTCCGAATGGGTAGTCGACACGGCATCATCTTACCATGTCAGCGCCATATAGAGAGTTCTTTGACATGTGTACAAAATTTGAAGGACTTTGAATGCTGTGAAGATGGGAAATCTGATTGAAGATTATGGGAATTGGTGATGTTCAATCAAAACAAGTGTTAAGTGTACAATTACTGAAGGATGTTAAATCATATTACAGATCTTGGCTTAATCTTTTCGGGGGAATAGTCTTTGTGAGGAGAGAATTTCTGACGTCACTTAAGTAAAGGCACATGGAAATGGCGAAGGTGCCATAGTTTAATAAGCCGAGGACATATTGTGGAGCGTTGTATAAAACTTCGTGAAGATATCTTGTGACGACACCGATATCACGAGAAGGAGATCACCGAGGTTCATGGCACGAGACTTCGGTCATGGTGAAAGGTTTGCAGCTGACCCTAAGAAAGAAGAGCTTATCCAGCTGTTTCCAAGGATGCTATGCTGAATCCTTGCAATTATTATTTTATTTGGTAAGCGGCAAAGAGTCTCGTTGGATCCTCTTTGCTCGAGAAATCGAGTTGCTCGATCACAGTGCCTTTCGATGTTTGTGGTCCAATGGGAGGTGGAATCATTAGGTGTATTGGTATTTCGACTTTCATTATTGATTAACTACCGGAAGGTGTAGATTGTATTTTCTCGGAGACTGAAGGACCAAGTCTTGGATTACTTGGTACATTTTTCATGCCATGGTAGAGCGTGAAGCAGGAAAGAAGGCTGAAGTGCCTCGGATAAGATAATGGAAGCGAGTACACTTCCGGGGAGTTCAATACTACTGCATTGAACCGGCATGACATGAGAAGAGCGGTCCCAGACCTTTGACATAATGGAATAGCTTGAGAGAATGAACGGACAATCATGGAAAGGGTTAGAAGTATGATCGATTATGGTGAAATTTTGCAAAGCCATTCAGGGAGAACATCATTACGTGCGGCACATTATCTAATCATGAGATCACTTGAAGTCAGTTCCATTGAATTTTGGAATTCGAGGAGAAAGTTTGAAGTGCAGTAAGCATCCTCTACTCTTTCATTTTAAGAGTAATTTGGTTGTTTAGCTTTTGTACATGTATCCAGGAGCTTTCAGATGAGGAGAACCGATCGCGAGGGCTACACCATGTATCTTTTTAGGATCTGAGGAGATGAAGAATATGGATCTGATTATGGGATCAAGGCGAAAAAGGTTATTAGAAAAGCGAGAGGCGTAGTGTTTCATGAAAACCGGACAATAGAAGACATTGAAAAGCGTGATGTCTTACGATTCAAAAAGATAGTCTTGCGAGATTTGGTTAGGATAATGCGCTACACCTTGCCCGCATACGATAATAGGAGTGCATGAAGAATGTCGAAGCGAACAAGGAGAAGAAGAAGAGGATCGGCGGGGAGACTCGATCCTGCTCCCAGGAAAATTAGTACATCTACCATGGCTTGATTCGCGAGAATCGGAAGCGAGGTAGGATTCCGTCAACGGATATTGGAATCGAGTATATTACAACTGCTTGAAGAGGGGAGCGAGAGTTTCGAGAGCGTATCACCATCAAGGCCGAAGAAAATGGCGCTACTTGATAGAAGATGAGATGGAATCTTTGAAGAAAAAATAACACTGTATGAATTGGTTGAGCTTAGAAAGAAAAAGAAGGCAGAAGAATAAATGGAATTGGTGAACTTCAGAAAGATGGCGATGGAAAAGTGGTAAAACCAAGCTTCGGTTGGTGGTCAAAGGATTTCTTGGGAAGAAAGGAATTGATTTTGGCAGAGATATTTTTCTGATTGTGAAGATGGCTTCAATTACATTATCATTCTTGGATTGTGCTAGTTTTGGATTTAGAGCTTGAACAAATGGATGTAAAACTGACATTTCTTCATGGTAGTCTCTGCTGAAAAGAAATCTATATGGAGCGGCGAAGGATTTGAGGATTTTTAGGGAAAGAAAACCTTGTATGCAAAATTTGAAGAAGAGCTTGTATGGTCTTAAACAAAAGCAAGAAGACGATTGGTATAGAAGTTTGATTCATTAATGGTAATCAATTTATAAGAGGGCTAGCTGCAGGTCGGTGTGTTTATTTTGAGGAGATTTCAAGATGGAAATTTTTGTTGCAACACATTATATGTGGGCGACATGTTGATTGTTGGAAAAGATCTGTGAAGATTAGTCGGTAGAAGAAGGAACTCTCTGAAGTCATTTGATATGAAAGACTTAGGACCAAATTTCAGCAGATTTTGGGAATGCAAATAGTCGAGGAGATAGGAAGAAGAAAAGGTTGTAAAATTTATCTCGGGAAGTATGTTGAGCGGGTGATAAAAGATTCAATATGGATAATGCGAACCGATTCATTCCTTAGGAAATCAACTTCAAGTTGAGCAAGGTATGTACTCTCATCGGGGAAGAGATTGAGGAAATGGATTGATACCTTATTATTGGCCGGTTAGGAGCAATGTATGCTATGGTATGCACTAGGCGGATATTGCTCATGCGATTAGGATCGGTGAGCGATTTATTTCTAATCTGGAAAGAAACATTGGGAGTCAAGTGGATTCTCGGATACCTAAAGGGTACATCGAAGATATATGCGTACTTTCTGGGGAGTTGATCCAGTCTTGGGAAGGCTATCACGGGGTCGAGATATGGCGGAGACCCCGGCGGAAGAAAGAGTACTTGAGGTTTTATTTATACTTTGCGGGGAGGCGTATCATGGCGATCAAGATTGCAAGGTGTGTTGCTTTATCTACGGCGGTATTCTGCGATAGCGAAGAACCAAAGAAATCTATGGTTAGCGGTTTCTTGAAGAACTAGGCTTGAAGCAAAAGTACAGGTACATTGTGATAGTGAAGTGCTCTGGACTTGAGCAAGAATTGATATACCATTCGGACAAAACACATTGGCGTTCGCTATCATTGGATGCAGCGGTGATGGATCGACAAGCTGTTGAAACTAGTGAAGATCCATCTGAAAGGAGAATCCGTGGATATGTTATGAAAGTGGATTTACTTGGGAAAAATTTAGAGTTATCACGGAGACATAAATTTGGAATGGATGGCATGTGACCATCGAGAGTTTGAATCTTTGGCTGGAGGGAGTGAAAAAGTCAGCCACATAGTAGAAGGTTCTTCCCACCTAACCAGCCACCCTTACGCTACAGTCAGAAGAGGCTGGCGGGAAGGTGGTACGGAAAGCATACAATTTGTAAGAAGCGGTCACGGCTTAATTATTGAAGTTGTAAACTTTTTATTATATGTGTTCACACCTTAGTTATTGTCTATAAAGGGCATAGGTGTTGTGTGCATTTTGTATCCTGAATCGGAGAGGAGAACTCGAGAGGATTGTAGAGAGAAGCTCCGGAGAGGCGTGTGTTTTGAGAGTTTGGTTTTGTATCTTTCCGCGGTGTAATTATTCATTTGTAAGAATAGATTTTATTTCTCTGAATTAATTATCATTAGTGATCGAGAGAATCTGCGAGGATATGGCCACCACCTCATTGATCTTCTACTTATATCTACCACCATTGGTTTCCTTGAGATTTCTTGGTATTTGCATGGCAACCTATCTATAAAATTTCACCAGCGATGAAAGCGACTCGATCTTGATGAACTTCGGAAGGTTTAAATTGCATATTCTTCTTGTATTCATGCGTGGTCCATATTAGGAAAGTTCCTTTAGTACCGTCACGTCAAGTACTTTCGAAAGCTTGGATTTGCAGAAGTCCGCCATTTTCAAGCGTGGGTCTTGAGGAGCGAGTAAATGCTGAGGGGCAGACGGCGATGGGTAGGACATTCTTAGAACCCGCAAGGACATGATGTGTCAGGTGTTTTTGAGCACTTTTGAAGGCTCTGATGTGGGAGGGTACGATTTGATGGAGGTTTCCGATTATTGGTAGGGCTCGTGGTCAGTGGAAGTTCAGGCCATTTTGCGTGTTTTTGTCGGTGCGGATAGAGATCACAGAACCAGCTGCGAGAATGGCTATAATGATGGAAGACATGGGTATACCTGCTATTACGTGTGTGTAGGATTTGGTTTAAAAGGAAAGATAAATATTGATTGGGGAAGGAAAATGAAAGAAAGGAAATGAAGGGAAAGTGTGAATGATTAAGTGTGGCTCCAATCCATTCTATATGGATTAATAATGTTTTTTATCACGTGCAATATTGAATAATATAATAATAAATTTCAATTGCTGACCATGACATGGAAATTGGAATATTTATTTCTTTTAACAATACTTGCAATTACATTTATTTAAAAAAATTAACTTTTATTGTAATAGGATTTCAATGGCATACCGTTTTAATAATTTAAATATATAGTTCTATTACTGATTGTATATATTTTAAGAAAACATGCCAAGTATTTCATAAGTAAATTAAATTCAATTATTGTTCTATTATTATGTACACGTGCAAAATATTGTGCAAAAGATAGAAATTTTGTTGCAATGAAAATAAATTAAATTGAAAAAGATAATATAGTTTTTAATTTTGCAGATGGTTGTCATGTTCTTAATTCCAACCCACCTACCCACAAATTGACAAATGGATGCTCACCTTGATAGGTGTGAGATCATGCTCTATTTGAAGTTTTGTTAAAGATGAAAAGTGAGGTGTATGTTTGATGACGGCAGTGCCCACAATTTTTAATTATTCTGTTATGACACTCGCTTGTAATGTGAAGAGGAAGAGGGTGTACAAAACTTCATTATAATATAGTTATTTCAATTGCAGACTCAAAGAGGACTTAAATGATGGTCTAAAATATATAATCTTAATTATCTTTAAATGTAAGAGAGAGACACCAGTAGAAGCAAATGTTTCTATTTTTATTTTTATTTTATTTTTAGCTAGGTGTTTTTAGTGACACATTATTATATGATGATTTTATTACGGAAATTTTAAAGTTTTGGATTTGGTATACAATTTTCATTTCCTTTCTAGCTCTAAATTGTTGATGTAGAAAATCGAATCACCAATAATTAGTACCTCGAGATTCTACATAGATTTGCTCATAAACTATGAATATGACGTGTCTAGCAGCTCGGCGGATATAACAAGAAAATTTTGTAAGCTTTTGGATTTAAATACTATCAATTGTGGCACCCAATTAAGACTAGCGTTTTAAGCGTGAGAAACTAGAAAGTAAACAAAATGGGCGCCTCCATTGATTGTAGAGGATGGAATTATGATAAGCGAATACTCTATAAATACCAAACCAGCCAAGTTTTGAAGCAAAATAGCTACTACTGCCTACTTGTACTAGCTAGCTAGCAATTTAAACCCATTTTCATCAAAACCTTCATCTTTTCCTCATTAACCAAAAAAAATGCCCATTGAGGTTTCATCTGCTCAAGCTAATTCATCAATGGCTCTTCAACCTGAGTTACTCGCCCGATCTGCGAAATTTCCATCCTAGTCTTTGGGGGATTATTTCCTCAAATATGCTTCTAGGTCAATCGGTATATATAGTACTAGCTAGTCTTTTCTAATAATAGTGTATAATCCTATATATTTATTATACATGGTCATATTTACGTGACTAGCTAGTAATGGAAGTAGTGTAGTGTATTAATCATGATTTAAATAATTATGTTTATAATAATTTTTAGGAAGTTGATATCATTATCTTGAGCAACAAGCTGGTGAGGAACTAAAAAGGAAGTGAAGGCGATGCTTGCGCTGCAAAAACTCCTCAAAGAAGTTAGAATTGATCGATTCAATTCAGCGTTTGATAAATATCATTTTGAGGCGAAATTGATGAAATGTTGAAGCAATTACAGGAATTAATCAATCTTGATGAATATTTTATTGATGGATCCCACACCATATTGTAAACCTCCACACCATCTCTCTTGGTTTAGACTACTTAGACAAGGAGGATATAATATATCAAGTGGTAATTAAGCTTTTAATTTTGTTACTATATATACACACGTACCATTATTTTTAATTTTAATCTAACAAACTACGTCTTAATGGAAGTTGTAAATTAATTGCGAGATATATTCCACAAGTTCACCAACAAAGAAGGAAAGTTCAAAGAGGAGCTTGTGAATGATGTTGAAGGAATGTTAAGCTTGTATGAAGCTGCACATTGGAGGGTCAGGGAGAGCATATATTAGAAGAGGCACTCTCCTTCACTACCACTCAACTTGCGTCCTCCGCGCCCGCCTCAACCATTGTGAACCCGTTCTTTTTGAACAAGTCAAGCATTCCTTAAGGCACCCATGAGGATGGGCTGCCGAGGATTGAGCAAGACACTACATTTCTATCTATCAGCGGCACCCAGCTTCTCTTAGTGATGATCAAATCCTACTTACTTTTGCCAAGTTGGATTTCAACATTTTCAAAAATGCACCGAGAAGAACTTTCACGATATATCAAGGTACATATATAATTTAGCATTTTTGAGTGTGTATGCGTCTATACAGCTAGGTTATCATGTTGATCTGAGACTACTAAAATTATCATAGGTGGTGGAAAGATTTGGACTTTGCATCAAAGCTACCTTTGCAGGCAGTGGTAGAATGTTACTTTTGGATTACGGGAGTATATTTTGAGCCACAATATGCACTTGCTAGAAGAATTGTAACCAAAGTAATGGCCGTGACATCTATCATTGATGATATATATGATGTTTATGCAACATTTGATGAACTCAAGTCTTCACAAAGCAATTGAAAGGTTTGCTTCCTAATTTAATTTTGTAACTCTAATTTTTTGTAGGGTAGTACATTTCTCCATAATATATTAATTATTTAGTACTAATTCTATCTTTGAAATTATAATTAACCCTCCACCTAATTAATTCAGGTTAACTATCATGGATGGGATGTGATGCATGAATCAGCTAGGAATACATGAAATATTGTTACGAACTCTTAGATGTGTATGAAGAAATTGAGCAATGATGACCAAAGAGGAAGATCATATTGGTATACTATGCTAAAAAGAAGTAAGTAGTTATACTATACATATCATTTATGTATGTATGCGTATACTAGTGCATGTAATTTAAAATGAATATATATACTCTACGTTATAAATAAATATGTATATTATATTGTTTGGATTTTAATTGATCTAATCCATTCCGTAATATATATATATATATATATAAATGGCTTGCAGATGAAGAAGCTAACGAGTCTACTTCTTTGAAGCTAAATGGTTCAAAGAAAATATATACCAACTTATTTGGATGAATATATGGAACTCTACTAGGATCGTGTGGTTATTCACTGCTTACAACCACTTCTTTCCTTGGGATGGGAGATATTGCTACAAAGGAGGTTTTCATTGGGTTTCAAATGGTCCTAGGATTGTCAAAGCTTCGTCAACTATTTGTAGGCTTATGGATGGCGTGGTTGACCATAAGGTATCTAGCTAGTTTGGATATTTAAGAGTTAATGATTATTCTTTGTTAGTTGATATAAATACATACATACATAATTTTGTAATATATATATGAAATAGTTTGTTTGGATATGTTTTTAGTTTGTGCAGGAACACAATAAGGGGCATGGGGATAGTGCCTCTAGCGTGGAATGCTACATGAACAAACATGGTGTTTGGGAAGAGGCTTGTGATGAACTACGTAAGCAAGTTGTGGATCGTGGAAGGATATAAGCGAGGTGTGTTGAACCAAGAGATGTGCCAATGGCTCTTCTTATGCGACCAGTCAACCTTGCAAGGGTAATGGACGTTTTTACAAGGATGGTGATGGCTACACTCATGCTGCTGGTCCCATGAAAACTTTTATCTCTTCTTTGCTTGTTCATCCTATTCCAATTTGATTCCAAATTATATTATTGGAATTCTATGCCAATATTGTTTTAATTTCCCATACTAATATTTCCATTTACTAATAAATGTATTTAAATTTTAAATAAATTTCCTCATATTATATATATATGGGGGACTACGTAGTTTTTTTATTATTATTATTTTGTGAAATAAATAATATGTATCTCATAAAATAATGATTTCTTTGTTAAATATACAGAATAGTGATCGTATTTTGTTCATGTGAATTATTTCTATTATAAATTGGCTTGCTTTTATTCTAGTTTCTAGTTTTTCGGCAAGGTCCTCTAATTTTTAAAATTTCTATTGAGGCTCTCGATTTTAAAATTTCTTGCAATGTAAGACAATTGAAACGACCCTATTTTAAAATTTGAGTTAAAATACAACATCAGCTTTCTCTCTTTTAGTTTTGGCAAGGAAAAATTCTTCATGGAATATATATATAAGAAAAAGGGCAAAAAAACAAAATAATGAAACAGTATAGAGAACAAAAGTAATAAAAAATATTTGTTTTCATGACAAACACCTTAATAATTTTATTTAAACTCCTTGTAGATCTTCCTACCCCAATAAAGTTGTCTAATCTACAAGCAAACACTTTCCCATCCTTCTAACAAAAATTTAGAAGAAAGAAACCAAAGCCATCTCATTGAAATGGAGCAGGAAAAACTTGTTTCAGGTTCACAATTTTCATAAAAGAGAAGTACCTATAGAACATAAGGAAAACAGGGGATGGAAAAAGGCTTAACTTGTATATTGGGTTGAAACAATATAAATACATCTCGTACACATGGTAGTTATAGGTGATAAGTGATTTACAAAACAAGCTATTCCATATACAAGGAACAAAGTATATCGAAGCTAACTAGCATAATACACAGGTATGGATTACAATATGCCATTATGCTCCCTCAAGATTTGGGTTCTGTCATGAACACCAATCTTGGACCGGAGTGATTGGAAAAACTATTTGGAGAGAGGTTTGGTAAGGGTATCAACAAGTGGTTGCTTGAAACATGGAGCCACCTTGAAGAGCCATCAAAATTTTGTCCGTACAAAGTGAAAATCAATGCGCACATGTTTCATTTTAGAATGAAGTTTGGGATTGGCACACACATAGGTTGTTCCAAGATTATGGAGTTGATGGTGGCGTAGTAGTGGAAGAGACTTTCAGTTCTTGAAGCAGTGAAACCAACCAACAAACCTCAGAAGTGGTATGAGCCACAGCTCGATACTCAGCTTCAGTGGAAGACCGTGAAATGGACTTTTGCTTCCTAGAGGACCATGAGATTGGATTGCAACTAAGGAAGACAATGTAACTGTGGTAGAATGAAACGTGGCCGGAGAGTCATCGAAGGGGGCATCAAGTCGTTTCTGTAAGCGGGTATGTTCATGAGTATTTCATAAATTTCCTTAAAAGAAATTAGAGTATCCGGGTATGAAGCAGGCGATAATGTTTTCATTATCCTTTGGAAAGACGAGGATATAGAGGTGAGTTCAGGCTCACTAACGGCATGGTTAAGAAGAGGGCAGGATTCATGCAATGCGGATTTGGCGTCGGTCAGTACTTAATCGGGCGGGGAACCTTGACAGGATAACTTTCTCGAGGGAAGAAGTAGCATGCGGGGTCGAGATGGCTTGGCAAAGGTTAATGCTAGCTTACATAAAGCATCATAGATATAAATAACGGAGGAGGAGACAAGCCAATGAATGTCTTTTGGACAAGGAGGCAAGGAGTGCACTTTCGAGTAGAGAATCTTGATGAACCGAGGAACAGAAAGTGGGTTTGGAGGATGAGTGATATCAAGTAGTCTGGATGGGGACAAGGAGTGATCTTTGTCGATAAAACCATAAGTCATGCTTAGATAATGAGGGCATCAAATTGTTTCTTGAGAAGTAGGTAGTATCGATGAATTTGAGAGGTGCTTGGGTTGCCACATTTATGAATGACCAGGTCTTGGCAGCAAAGGTAGGTTTAGTCTAACAAAGCGAGGAATTTGGTAGCATATGTGGAAGAAGGAGTTGAAGCCATGGGAAGAGAGGCAAAATCAGCTTAACTAGTTTTGTTACCGATCTGAGAATTCTTATAGTAGCTAGCTTATATTTGTTGGTGGTATCCTTGATCTATTTAAGATAAACCTTAATTAAGCTTGAGAATATATATGCTCCATTGATGTAGGCATTTGATGGGTTGAAGCTTCATTACGGAAGCGGTGACCTAATGTATTTGATTAGATCCACAAAGCGGGATGGAGCCCGTTTGGGATTGCTTTTAAACCCGGTTCTAATTATTATAGAATCCTGATGGAATTGAAAGAGTTTAGTAAATGTAATAAAAAGATAGATTCTTTGAGAATCACCACTCCTTTTCTGATAGTTTTGGGAGGCGGTGTTACATGCCTATTTAATATAATTAAAGGCTGCTTCAATAACACCTTCACCAAGCCCTCTTTATTCGGCTTTGGACTTTCACGCATGCATACATGGCTTGTTGAGTGAGTGAAAATACTTGATGAGGCCAATATATGAATCAAATGTCATATCATGAAGTGTATCTTTATACTGCACAAATTATTATTTTTCCTCTTTTTTTTCACGAAAAACTAACTTCTCTTTCGGCGTTTTGTGCACAAAACACCACACACCTACGTGGTATGCGGATGAACCACCGTTCAGGCGACCGCGTATGTGTGGTCGGTGATTCATAGAGTGACTAAAAGCGAGGGTTTAAGCATGTACCTACTCATTGGCAACCAATTTTGAAAACCTGAGCATAAGGGAAAAATCTTTCATTTCACATAAAACATAAACCAAAATTGCTTTATCTGAATGAATGCTCATGCCCTGATACCTGCAAGTAAAATCAAGACAAATTAAAACACATAATTACAACCGTCACCATTCCATAGTAGTAATTCTTGAAATGCCCTCTTCTATCAGCATTACTGAAATTATTTCAGGCTATCTTGATGTGATTAAGATCTTCGGTAATGTGAAAATTACCAAGATACCCAGTAGATGGAAAATTACCAAAATACTCCCGATAGGCATATGGTTAATTACCATTACTACCTGGTAAAAACAAAGTTAATAAATTCCATCACATACATTTCACGACACAATTGTAAACATATATATAAACAAATACATATATGAAAATATCATGCGTAAATACACATTCACATCACATATCCATATATATAAACACATATATACACACTCATATATGTATATACATTTTATATATACATATATATACACACAAATATAATTTGCATATATACATAATCACATATACATATACACATAAATACATATACAAAATACACATATAAATATATACTCACATACACATATATATGCACGAAACATTATATACACACTTTCATATATGTACACACATATTTATACATATACATGCATACGAATACTATTTATACATACACATATATTATATATATATATATATACATACCCCATGTATAAAAGTACTAACAAAATTTATATATATTAACTTAATACTCCATTTAATCGTAAAAGTATTATTTTTACATAACCTACACAAAATACACTTAAGTATATTTAATAAATACATACATAAAATATATGTATTTTATAAAAATATATCTATATTAATAATTATACAAACACATGTATAATTAATTGTACTTGAGAAAAATATATATATATATAATTAGTAATTGAAAATATATATATTAATAAACAAATAATAATTTAATTTATATATATATATATATATATATATATAAAAATAACAAATTAAAAGACCATAATACCTCTCCAATTCCAAATATTCTCAACTTTACCTATTATAGAAAATAACAAAAATATCATCAATAATTTTAAAAATTACATTTATGTCCCTACATGTCAAATGACCAAAATGCCACGACCTTTTATGAAATTCCATTTATGTCCTTTACATGTAAATGACAAAATTGCCCTCAAACAATTTTAAAAATCCCATTTAAGTCCTTTACATGCAAATTGACCTAAATACTCGAACTTTTAAAAATTCCCAAAATACCCTTTTCAAGCAAAAAGACCAAAATGTCCTCACTTGCAAAATTTGCACATAACTTCCTATACATGGCGATTCAATACATGCCCAAATTCAATCCATTTCACATTAATTCCACTAATTAACAAAGGCTTATACACAATCCACCATCAAATTCAATTAGTTATGCAATTAACAATCAAAATCCCACTTTAAATCACATTTCCATCAAACCACAAATCCCATAATTTGGGGCTTTATACATAAGCGTAATACACATGAAATTTTGCTCAATCTAGCATTAAATCATGGAATCCAAGCATGTATTCATCAAGTAAACAAATAAAACACATGAAATTTACAAGGAATTAAAGCGTAAGTTGCCTACCTTGAAGCCAAGCTAGCACCTCTTTATAAGCCTTGAAAACCTCCAAAATAAATGCCAAAAACTCACCAACACAGCCCACTAACCCCACTTTCTCTCTTGAATTTTCTTTAAAGTTTGCAATTTTTTCAAATTTCTCTCTTTAGAAATGGCTCTCTTTATAGGAAAATGACATATGTGAAAAAGGTAAAAAGCGAAGATGGTTGGCTACACTTGGTGAAAGAAGGAAAGTGGTCACACACACACACACAAACCAATTGCAATTTGGCAATTTTTTTAATAAAATAAATACCATAAAGTAAAGATATTTATATATATTATTTAAATAAATGAATTGTAAAGCAAAGTGGAGTGTGGTCGAAAGCTTTAAATTCCAATTGCCAACTAATTTTATCAATTAAATAATTATAAAATAAAATAAAATTAAAGATATTATTAAAGATATTAATATAATAATGAATAGTGAAAGTCAACCATGGTCAAATGGGTAGAAAAAGTCCACCGTCT
Organism: Rhamnella rubrinervis; assembly: GCA_007844105.2. Classification (NCBI taxonomy): domain Eukaryota; kingdom Viridiplantae; phylum Streptophyta; class Magnoliopsida; order Rosales; family Rhamnaceae; genus Rhamnella; species Rhamnella rubrinervis. The sequence goes on from VOIH02000018.1 coordinate 37,345, forward strand.
CCTGCGGTAGTAGTCGGAGATTGAACTCAGAACTTCTTTCAGCCGATAGCGAACTCGATTTTCGAATATACATGGCTAGCATGTCCCTCCTTTATCTTGTCCACGATGAAGATTGATCGGTGTAGATATCGAACTTAACTCCGTCTGAGATAATGGCCTTGAGATCTTGATTGCAAACACTATTTGGTAACTCCAAATGCGTGTAGGGTAGTTCGCTTCATATGCCAAGCTTCAGCGGCGTGAAGCGTAAGTCACCTTGCCGTTACGCATGAGAACCTTGACCGGACTCTTTTCTAAAAAGCGTCGCTGTAGACCCGAAATTATCCTCGCTAATGACCGAAACAAACGGTATGAGAGACTAATTTCCTCTTAACTCACGGAAACTTTTCTCACACTCCCAGACCAATAAACTTGGTTTCCTTCCTTAACAATTCACGTATGGCAATGCAATCTTTGAAAACCCTTCCACAAATCGTGATAGTAGCCCGCCAAACCAAAACGGTTTCTCGGCGTTTGTTGGTCTCTTCAATCTGAACCGCTACAACCTTAGAAGGATCCACGAATCCTTCGGCGATATTACGTGTCCTAGAAAAACAATACTTCCAAGCCAAAACTTCTTAGCGAACTTGGAGTACATACGCTTCTCCGCAAACAACTGCGGCTAACTCAACCTGCTCCTCGTGCTTAGTTATTGATTTGGAATAAATTAGGATATCGTCGATAAACACCACCACAAATTTATCAAATATTCATGAAAAACATGATTCATCGGATCCATAAACCTTTGCTGGTGCATTAAATCAATCAAAATGGCATTACAATGAACTCGTAATGTCCATACCTTGTGCAAAATGCACTATTGATCTATCCTCCTCCTTGATCTTCAGCCCATGATATCCGAGCGAAGATCAATCTTGAACACTGCGCCCGCATGGCGAGGTCGAACAAATGCGTCGATCCTTGCAGCGGATACTTATTCTTAATCATCACCTTGTTGAGCTCCGTAATCAATGCCAAGCGCATTGATCCATCCTTCTTTTCACGAGCGAGGCGGGTGCTCCCCGAAGCGCGGAAACTTAATAAAACCTTTATCCAACAAATCCTGCTTTGCTCCCTTCAACTTCTTTAACTTCTGGCTGGAGTATTCGATACAGCGCGCCTAGAAATAGGTGCGTTCGGTACCAAATCAATTGTGAATTCCACTTCCCGATCCGGTGGTAACCGCTTAAATCCTCGAAAAACATCCAAAAGTATCGAGCGACTTGGCGTCTTGCGGTTGAAGAGTATCGGTTCTTTGTTAACGACGCTAACAAGGCAAACTTGACACCTTAGCCGAAACACTTAAAAGTTTGCATCGCCGATAGCAACTTAGGATGAGGCCTAAACTTTGAGCTGCAAACTCGAACCGACCATCTCTGAGGCTAAACTGAACTTTCTTTTCTTTGTAATCGATGTAAGCCCCACACTTAGATAATCGGTGCATACCAAGATCACATCAAAATCCAACAATTCTAATATAATCAAATCAGCACACGATGTCTTGTCACGAGGCACACATCACAATTACCAAGCAAAGTTAGTTGAAACATACTTACACCGAAGGTGTAGCAACAGGAATAAACCACGGAGACTGCGGGTTCCCTAGCCAATTTAGCAGCAAGCGGCTAGACACAAACATGTGTGTAGCACCGAATCAAACAATACAAAAGCATTTAAACCATTTAAGGTAGCGGTACACGCAACCACCAGTAGTCTTTTTCCAGCCTCTCTTTTGGTCGTGCAAACACGACCTTGCATAAATTCTTGAGTTTTGCTACCCGGGACAATTCCTCCTTATATGACCGGGGCTTGCCACAACCATATACGTGATAGTTTTCCCGGCATTCTCACGAAATCGCCTTCCTACACTCACAGACACCGAATTAGGTTATCACCCATCTTAAACTTGTTGTTGTTATCCCCGGTTGAGTGCTTGACCCGCGGTTCCCATCGAGCCTCCTGCGGGAAAACCTCTTTTCACTTCTTCTTCGGTAGGGCGAACTTCGATCCTGCGAGGTCCATTTGCCATCGAGTTTGGGTCCTTAGTGATCAACCGCTTTTCGCTGCAGAATCTCCGGTATGTAGGGGTGGAACATAGCGGCGCATTGTAGAGCTTTGATTGTAACCCGCACCGAAGCGTCGAGCCTTATGCTCTTCAATGTCCACTAAGTGTAGTGCGTGTCGAAAGTTCGTCAAACTTCCTTTCATACTCCACGAGGAAAGATTTCCTTGCTTCAAACTTATAAATTCCGCTTCCTTTTCCTCCCGTTTCACTACGGGAAAATACTTCTCCAAGAATAAGGTCTTGAACAAGCGCCACATCATGGATGTTCATGATCTGATGCATCTCTTGATCATATCCCACCAATGGCCGCTTCTTCCCCGGCATGAAACATGGTCGATAGAAAGATCTTCTCGACTCCGAATCAATTCTCAGCCACTAATGGATTCATCGATCCGTCAAACTCCGGGGATGAAGATCCGGCTAACCCTTACCCAGCGTTTAATTCCGCGAGTTGTTGTTTATTCTAGAGGTTGTTGTTGCTGAACATTATGAGCCACCAGCCTTTCAATGGCCTCCACAAGGCGACTTGTAGCATCCCATGAGGCTCTCCGGGCTCGGGTGAATGTTTCTTGGAAGCGTGGCATACGCATCGGCGATAAAATAAATCTTAACCAAATTATTCGATAATAATTTGATAAGATACAAATGGCTCCACCTTCATTTTACAATAAAGCATTTACAACCAACCACCCATACATATATTATACAATATATACACGGCATATATATACCCATATATACATATACTATATGTATAAGATATAATACATATAAACAAACAACAACGTCACCAAACGCGGAACTCTCAGTCACTAGTAGGCTCATCCCTGTCGGTATATTAACTAGCTCTCTACCAAAACATACATGATCTCGCATGCGTGTCCTCTAACTCCCGAGGTGAGTTGTCATCCAAACCAACGTCATGATACCTCCCACGGATGTGGGCGGGCGCTACCCCTATGAGATCGCCTCGGTATACGATGCGGAGAAGACTCTCTTCTTGATGTCGCCAGTATGCATTGCCACCGCTCGACTCTGCGGCATGTTGCGTCTCCCGCGAGCGAGAAGCGAGCAGCTACTAAACAACACGGTAATGTAATGCAAAATAAATAAACATGCACTACTAAAAGAAATCCAAAGACAATCTACCTTGTACGAAGGTGGTCATGGAGCATCAACAAGTACATGTTCAAAACCTAGGGCTTTGATACCAAAGCTGTAACACCCCTTTAGAAGCTTAGGTTCGAGTAAGGTTGATGATAATATATTTTTCTTCTAAATTTAATTTGCTTAAAATGTTTTTGGACATAACCACAATAAAATCGAGAGAATTGCCTTTACTCTTTGAGACCGTTTCTCCAAACCATACTAAACAGTATTACTTTAAAATAAAATAAAGTTTACACACCACATAAGTAAAGAAAATGTAATATTTAAAAATACATACTATTATTGTCCAAAATATAACAAACTAAATCTTGGAAAGAACAATGCACTATATTAAAATCAATTCATACATCAAGCCCTCTTGACTTTGGACTTACATCACACATGACATAAACTGTGAGTGAAAAATACTGTAGGCAACCATATGTAAATGCAAATGTCATGTCATGAAGTGTATCACTATACACCTAAAATCATTATTTTCCCTCTTTACTTTTCAACGAAAAGCCCTCACTTTCAGCGTTTAGATGCTTGGCACACAACACACACTTATGGTATGCGGATGAACCACCGATTCGGACGATCCCATCACTATGTGTGGTGGTGATTCATAGAGTGACTAAAAGCGAGTTTGAACCGTGCACCTCATTACGTGCAACTTGATTTCAAAAAACCGTAGGGAAAAATCTTTCATTTCATAAAACAATAAACCACCAAAATTGCTTTATGCATATGAATGCTCATGCCACAATCATGCTTGATAACCAAGCAACACACGATAAAAAACACATAATTACCAACCGTCACATTAGCGGTAGTGATTCTGAAATGCCACTACTCATAGTATTTGCCGTCCCATTTCAATATCTTGATGTAATTACTGGATATACGGGCCCAGGCGCGTCGAGTACACAAGATACCCAGTAGATGAAAAATTACCAAAATACTCCTCGTAGGCATATGGTTAATTACCATTCTACCCTTTGTAAAAAGCGGAGTTAATAAATTCCATCAACATAGCATTCTGACCTGATTGTAAACACATATATAAATAAATACATATGAAAATATATACACGTAAATACACATTAACATACATATCCATATATATAAACACATATATACACACCCATGTATATGTATACACATTTTATATATACATATATATGCACACAAATATAATTTACATATATACATAATCACATATACACATACACATAAATACATATATAAAATCGCACATATAAATATATACTCACATACACCTATATATGCACAAACATGTATATACACACCATATATGCATACGTATTTTATACACATATACATCATACGAATACTATTTATACATACACATAATATATATATATACATACAATGTATATAAAATACAAAATTTATATATATTAACTTAATACTCCATTTAATCGTAAAGTATTATTTTTATACATAACCCTACAAAATTCACTTAAGTATATTTAATAAATCGTTACATAAAATATATGTATTTTGTAAAAATATAACTATATTTATAATTATACAAACACATGTATAATTAATTGTATTTGAGAAAATATATATATATATATATATATTAGTAATTGAAAATATATATATATTAATAAACAAATAATAATTTAATTTATATATATATATATATATTAAAATAACTTGGAAATTTGAAAGACCATAATACCCTCAATTCTAAATATTCTCAACTTTACCTATTATAAAAATAACAAAAATACCTCAATAATTTCAAAATTTACATTTATGTTCCTACATGTCAAATGACCAAAATGCCCTTGACCTTTTATGAAATTCCATTTATGTCCTTTACATGTAAATGACAAAATTGCTCTCAAACATTTTTAAAATCCGATTTAAGTCCTTTACATGCAAATTGACCTAAATACCCTCGAACTTTTTGAAAATTCCCAAAATACCACTTTAAAAAGCCCAAAATGCCCTCACTTGCAAAATTTGCACATAACTTCCTACACATGGCGGTTTCAATACATGCCCAAATTCAATCCATTTCCGTTAATTCCACTAATTAACAAAGGCTTATACACTAATCCACCATCAACTTCAATTAGTTATGCGATTAACCATTAAAATCCTTTAAATCAATTTCCATCAAACTCTAAATCCATAATTTGGGGCTTCACCATATAGCATAATACACATGAAATTTAGCTTAATCTAGCATTAAATCATGGAATCAAGCATGTATTCATCAAGACAAATAAAACACATGAAATTTACAAGGAATTAAAGCGAGGATAAGTTGCCTACCTTGAAGCCATTGCTTTTTTATAAGCCTTGAAAAAAATAAATGCCCAAAACTCCCCAACACAGTAGACCACTAACCCCACTTTCTCTCTGAATTTTTTAAAGTTTGCAATTTTTTCAAATTCTCTCTGAAATAACTCTCTCTCTAAAGGAAAATGACATATGTGAAAAGGTAAAAAGCCAAGAAGATGAATTGGCTACACTTGAAAACAAGAAGGAAAAGTGGTTTACACACACACACACACAAACCAATTCAATTTGGCAATTTTTTTTTTAATAAAATAAATACCATAAAGTAAAGATATTTATATATATATATATATATATATATATTATTTTAATAAATGAATTATAAAGCAAAGTAGGTGTCGGTCAAGAAGCTTTAAATTCCAATTGCCAACTAATTTTATCAATTAAATAATTATAAAATTAAATTAAATTAAAAGATATTATTAAATATATTAATATAATAATGAATAGTGAAAGTCAATCATGGTCAAACCGGACGAGGGCAAAATGGGTAGAAAAAGTTCCTCATTTCCTCACGGGGTAGTCTCGGTCCTCAGAAAATTCTCGGAGAACTCGAAACTACTTGTTTAGATGAAAAGGTAAAACAGCGATTTAATCAGCAGCGTCCGAAACTTCTGAGTTTTGAAAATAAATGAGGTTATTACACAGGCTATAAGAAGACTACTATAAACCAATGTGTTTACTTTGAGGAGGTTTAGGGATGGAAATTTTGTTGCACTTACACTACATGTAGGCGACATGTTTATCATTGGAAAAGATCACGTGAAGATTAGTTAGGCTGAAGAAGGAAGCATCTAAATCTATTGATATGAAAGACTTAGGACCGATGACAAATTTTGGGAATGCAAATAGTTTGAGAGACGGGAAGAAGAAAATGTTGTGGCTATCTAAAGTATGTTTAAAGGATGATAAAGAAATTCAACATGAATAATGCCAAACCGATCAACATTCCTTTAGAAATCACTTACATTAAGTAATAATTTATGCCGCCATCGAGGGGAAAGAGATGGGGAGATGAAATATGTACCTTATTCTTCACAATTGGGAGTCTAATGTATGCTATGTTATGCACTAGACTAAATATTGCTCATCAATGGGAATAGTGAGCGATTTATTTCTAATCCTTGAAAGAAACATTTGGAGGATCAAGTAGATTCTCAAGTACCGAAAGAAAGGGTACATGACATATACGTACTTTCTGAGGGAGCTGATCAGTCTTGGAAGGCTATACAAATTCAAATATGGGGAGACCTTGGCGGGAAAGTTTATTTTGTTTTATTTATACTTTTCTGAGAGGAGTCATCATGGCGGTCATGATTGCAAAGGTGTGTTCTTTCCTGCGAGCGAGTACATTGCGATAGTAGAAGGAGAAAATGTTATAGTTAAAGCGGTTTTTGAATATCTAGGCTTCAAGTAGAAAATGTACGAGGTACATTGTGATAGCCAAAGTGCTGTAGACTTAAGCAAGAATTCAATGTTTGGACTAGTTTCAATCTTTACTACTTTATAATTTTCTTTGGATTACCCTTTACCCACCAAACCACCACTGTTTGGCTTAATTTAAAGTGTGTTTTGCATTAACTGGTGTAAAAAGGTCAAATTTCCACTTTCCTTGTCCTTGCCACTAAAAGATATGTAAATCTAAAAACTAAGTACATTGCCATATGATTGAACTTTGCAAATAACTTAAGACTTTGTGATTAGAGTAATTTTTGTTATCTGAAATTTGAGTTTGGATGGACATTTAGTCTTCTAGTGCCAAGATCGGTGGCAAAACCTATTCCCAGATATTTAAGGAAGCTGGTTCACGATACATCTGCAAGTCATAGTTATAGTGCTTGTTTGGGTGGCCCCACAAACATGAATGTGCCTCGGCAAGTTGTTTCATTCCATTTGTTTCACAAATGGACATTTATAAACCCGTCACGTGGCTACCATACCGAGTTGATATTTTTTCCCATTAAAGCAAATGTTATTCCGTGAAATCACTAAGTTAATAGAACTACAAGATATAAAAATTTATGGAAAACTAGGCCATTGCAGGGGCTTCTAATGCTCATTAATAAGGCGTTTGATTTAAAATGCTAGACAATCTCGATGGTTATTAACTAGAGGGAATTTTGATGTTTTATTAACCTTTTGCCATGCCTATGAGAAGGGTGAAAATGTGTAGAAATCTCTAGTTCAAGGCTTTAAAATCAGTTTGTGGAATTCAAAGTACACTAGCCTATAATTCATTTTGTTATATTATATATTTGTGATGCCTTAAGACTATCTCTACATTGTACCAACCTTGCAAATTGTTAAAGATGAAATATTTTGATAAAGTTAACAATGATGCATGTGATAGAGCAACTTGGACTCAAAATTATCTTTTTACCATTACGTCAAGGCGTTTTTAATAAAGAATGAAGAGTGTTATTCAAGTAAAATATTCACCTACTAAACTAGTTTTTCTTTTTTGTGTGCTATAGTTGTTTTGTATAGTTGATAGAATCAGTTACACTATGTTATGTTGTTATCATCTAGTCGGTGTGTGGATGCCCTTAATACTTTGTTATGGTGATGTATGAAAACAAAGTATATTGGTTTTGGCACATTATCCATTTTATGCAACTCTTGAGAATGGTTAATTCTGCAGTATGCAAATCTCAAAACAAATAGGAAATTCCCTAGCCAAATGGGACACAAAGAAGGCGGATATATCTTGCTTCCTCAAACCATTAGCATCAGCTTTAACTAGTTTTTACGATCCTAGAGAATTCTTATAGTAGCTAGCTTATATTTGTTGGTGGTATCCTTGATCTATTTCAGATAAACCTCAATTAAGCTTGAGAATATATATGCACCATTGATGTGGAAGCGATGGGCCGGAAGCTTCATGCGGAGGCGGTGACCTAATGTAGCTGATTAGATCCATAAGCGGGATGGAGCCCCATTTGGGATTGCTTTTAAACCCATTTCTATTTATTATAGAATCCTCAATGGAATTGAAGAGTTTAGTAAATCTAATAAAAAGATAGATTCTTTGAGAATCACCCCTTTTGCAATAGTTTTGAGAAGCGGTATTCACATGCTTAGTCAATATAATTAATGAAATTTGCTTCAATAACATAATGTTTATTTGGGTCATTAGAAACAATAAGAAGAATAAAGCAATATTTTTACCAAAAGCTAAATTTTTTGTTATCTACAACACTTTTGAAACAACGGTTTACCATCGACAAGAGTTTTCCCGGTTAATTGAGATTTTTCTTTAGCATAGCTAAAGCAACTCCTCTTCGAACTCATAGTAAGGCATATGATATATGGTTGGAAGCGAAGAAGATGAGCTTTAATTTAAATATTTTTAGAACTTATTAATGGTAGCGGTGGGGCTCAAGCGCCCTAGTGTTAATCTTACTAGATTTATCAGATTTTACAAGAAATTAAATTTAAAGACCTTCCCAGCTTCGGATTGAGGCATATGATATATGGTTGGAAAGCTAAGATGATAAGATTTAATTTAAATATTTTTAGAATTTTTGAGTAGATTTAGGCCTTAAAATCATATTTGAAATTTAAGTGATGTCGGTTGATAAATACAATATTTAACATATGCCAGAAGGGCGATAGTATGGCATTGGTGATGGCCACAGGATGGGCACCTTGGCCTTGGCCTGATGGTGACCACTAGTGTATGAGTCAAATGGGCTATCAATTTTAAAATGTATTGCTCATAAGAATATAAAGGTAATTTTGAACCACTTTTATAATTATACGACTTTTGAGTTATTTTTTCATTAAATGAGGTTGGAGTTTGCTATGACATGAAAAACTATTCCAAATAACAAAACAAAAATGTACATTCCAAATAAGACAGCCCGATGGGACTCACAGTGGTGCTTGTTATACACATTGTTTGGTGACTCGCTTTTAAAGCTTTTGGGCAAAGGATTTTCGCTGTCATTTGTTATGATGGCGTGTCCTAATTATATATCACGAGTGTACATTTTTATCCTATTGCTGCAAAATCTGGTCCTGATCTGACTTGTTATATGGCTTAAAGGCAAGTTAATCATTCCAATTTGCTTTCACATTGCTTGCTCAACAAAATCTTAAAATTGCACCTAAATCACGATTAGAAAGGGACATCTACTTATGAAGAATTAGAGTTTAAGTTGTGATAAATTTTATTTGTGTATCACATGTATTCAGTCACTAAAATTGGTTTAGATTACATGACCTTTTAAAAAAATAAAACAAGTTTTCCAACAGTCCTTTGTAAAATTTTCATTCTGATTATTTGTTTTTTCAATTCAAATTCATTTTAATAGGTTAATATGTGGGTGCATGGACATGGCTATATCTTTGTTCCTAGCCATAAAAAAGCATTTGGTCAACTTATAAAGGAATTTTGGTGACAAAATTCTTGACAAAATTAAAATTCATAGACAATACAAAATTAAATTTTGCCATATTAAGAGCTCCTCACCAGACTTTTATCCCTTTTGAAAACAACTTGAAAATAATAAGCCTATTAGGAATTTGTTAATATGCACCTCTCATACATATGCATGTTCTGAGATATGTTATCTAATTAATTGTGTAAAAGTTTTCAGCTTAGAAATAATTAGTGCATACTGTCTACACGGTTTGTATTTTTGAAAACGATTTATGTTGTTAACTGAAAATTTAATAGATAATTAATGTTATGTTATTGTTATTTTTTATACATAAAAGTACATAAAGAGGTATATATGTTTTATTTTTATTTTTATCAAAGATCGGTAATGGTTTTATTCCCCACCACCCCAAAGAATATATTATATTCTCTTTTATTATTCAAATATCGGTCATAATAATGGATAAATAAAAACAAGGACTAATCACAAAGCTTAACACATGCACATTTATTTCTTTTGGTCATTATAACAACTTGGGGAGCGGGGGTTTACATTTATTTCTTGGCGTTCAACCCGAGCTTAGGTTTAAACCAAGGCATTTTGCCATGCAGGATGTCCGCATGGGACAACTATAAAACATACTGATTGACAAATAGAAGGGCGTAAGCAGAGACACATGGACAAATAAAAGTATGACACCTCAGGGCGGTACCTCTCAACGAGGCGGGGATTAACCAATGTCGGTAGGAGAGCAGAAGTAAGTGATTGGCTCTTGGCAAAATACGGGGCAAAACTTGAGTCATATCAATGTCATCGAGGCTTCATCCCGGAAGGCTCCATATGAAACAATGCGCCAGCTGAGCCACAACCAATCTAACCGTAGTCAATCCCAATTGCATTCCAAACATATTCTCGGCCAGGACCCAAATGGTATAAGATCAAAGTCATTCCTCTTATGTCTATATTCTTCCGATGAATCTTTCAGGGCCAAAACTCTTCCCACATTTTGGACCACACGTTTTGGTCATGTCTATTGCCTGACGTTCACTATGATTCTTGATTTCCTTGGTATGTGATATCCTTCAATGGTTGTGTCCTCGTACCTTGCTACTCAGGAGGAAATGGTGTAGCCGGATGTAGCGGGGCTTTCTTCACCACCATGTACAAGTAATCTAACTTTTCCAAGTCCTTTTCTTCCACCATTCTTCCATGCCTATAACATTTTGTAGCTCGTCTTGAAGCTTTTTCATGCCTTAGGATTCCTTATAAGTTCCGATATGGTCCGATCCACGGAAGCGGCAGGTATATCACGCAGTGATTAACTTCGACTAAGATGGCTTTGATACTTGTTCGATCATATCGTGGGCGTTTTTGTCTTGAGGTTTTGTAGGTTTGTCCATCATTGAAAGCAGTAGCGATGATGAAGTCCCTTTGGAGTTTTGCTTGTTAGTGTTACGTTTGGTACTTTCGGTGATGATCTTTTCCACACTACTTGGTCTATTAGCTTGTTAGCTTTCCTATTCGCCCAGATTAATCCACGAAGTTAGAACAATATATATGTGTGTGTATATATATATAAGGAGTTTAAGTTAATGTCAACGAAATAAGAACAATGTTCCTTTTGAGGAAACTGTTAATTTATACCTACTACTCATTATAGGAATATTGGTTATTAATATTGTTGTCAACAAAAAAGATTGGCTTTACACGTAGAAAATGACAATATTGAAAGCGAATAATGTAGCTTTTGGGAGTAGCGACAAACCTGTAGATCAAGTTTCCCCGAGCAAAGGCACGTAATCAGCAAGATTGAAGCTCCATTCAAGTGAACCCTCCTCGACAAACCTTTCAAATCGTACCTATCATCCTTCTTCTTCCACAATATCATCATCGT
>VOIH02000072.1:0-2500 GCA_007844105.2 Rhamnella rubrinervis
AACTCACCCCCGTAAGAGCTTAATGCAGTTGGCCTTGTGTGTGAGAAAACATCACATTCGAGGAGACATAAGGGCCTTTTTGAAGAAATACATGGAATTTTGATGAAATTTTTTGCATGCATGCTTAGAATAATGTATTCTAGGTTGTGTAAAAATTTCATAATTTTCGGAGATGTGAAAATATTTTTTTATTTTTTATTTGCAAAATGTATAAAATTTAAAAAATTAAAAATGCATGGGAAGTTGGTTTTCTTGTTGGGAATGCTCTTACATGTGTAACATGATTTTTAGAAAGCTTATTGTGGAGGTAAAATGTGTTTGGCTCGGTCAAGTTGATACATGTGTGCTTCGGTGGCAGCGGTGGCATCGTGGGGGGGTGCCAAGGCACATGTGCAACCATGTGCATGGGAAGTTAGTTTTGATTGTTGGGAATGCTCTTATATGCCAAAAGTGGTATTTGGGAGCCTTATGTGCGGGGCAAAATGTGTTTGCGCGGACAAGTTGGAGCATGGGCATGCGGTTGCCTTCGTGAGACGCAGTGGGGGCGTGGCACATGTTCAACCAAGTGCATGGGAAGTTGATTTTGATTGTTGGGAATGCTCTCATATGCCAAAATTGATTTTTGGAGCCTTATTGTGGGGCAAAATGTGTTTGTACGGACAAGTTAGGCATGTGCATGCGGTGGCACTTCGTGGCAGCGTGGAGTGTGCACATGTTCAACCAAGTGCATGGGGAGTTGGTTTTGATTGTTGGGAATGCTCTCATATGCCAAAAGTGATATTGGGAGCCTTATTGTGCGAGGTAAAATGTGTTTGCGCGGACAAGTTGGAGCAGCATGGGCATGTGGTGGCCTTCGTGGACACTTAGTGGGGGCTGTGGCACATGTTCAACCAAGTGCATGGGAAGTTAATTTTGATTGTTGGGAATGCTCTCATATGCCAAAAGTGATAGTTGGGAGCCTTATTGTGCGGGCAAAATGTGTTTGCGCGGACAAGTTTGAGCAGCGTTGGCATGTGGGGGCATGCATGGGCTGCCGTGGTGCATGGGCATAGAGTGTAGCAGGGCATCAGTGAACCTCACATTAGCAAATTTGGTGTTTAGGAGGAATGCCATGACGCCAACTAGCAAGCCACGGCGGCCCGCGTCGTGGCGTGCCATGGGTGGCAGCCACACGTGCAAGTGAGCGCCGCGGGCATGCCCACGCCCACCAGCGTGGGCGTGCACAGGGGCTACAAGCCTTGGCAGCGTGGCCACATGCCATGAAGCGCCTTGGCTGCACACCATAGGCGCCAGCGTTTGTCCGCGGCATGCAATGGGCCAGCCCGCGTAGCGGCATGCCACAAAGCCAGGCCCAGCGTCGCGGCATGCCACACAGCCGGCAGCGCAGCTGACTTGCCATAAGCGCCGGTAGCGTCGGCACTGCGCCCGTCTGTGTGTTACGCAGGGGGCAGCGGTGATGCTAATATGTGGCAGCGGGGCTTGTCCCCTGCGATTCCTTAGCCACCCCATGCCCATGCGCCAATGAAACCAGCGCATCGCGAGACTTTGTTACCGCGGTAGGAGTTTGCACACATAGGCACATAGCGCGGGGGCCGAGTCATGCGGGGCTTGCATGAAAAAGGGGCGTGGTAAAATTGGCCAAGTGTAGCGTCCTCCCGTCCGTCTGTGACCTGCGTGACCGAGGGGCCCGAGGAATGCGAGGGGAGGGAGGGAGGGCGAATCGAGGCGGCGAGGGCTGAATCTCGGTGGATGCGTGGCAGCAAGGCCACTCGCCACCACAATACCCGTCAGCGTATTTAAGTAAATCTGCGAAAAGATTCTACCCGCTTCGGTAGGAATTGTACTTCAAAGGCGTAGCGCGGCATCTCGCCGTCGCGGACTTGACCAACGACCGTGCCTTTGGGGTGAGGACCCTCTGCGGGAGTCGAAGCAGGCGGCGTCGCGTCGCTCTAGCCGGATTGACTTAGGCGTTGAGTCATAATCCGGCGCCGCGGTAACCAGCGCCGCGGCTTTTCAACCAAAGCGCGATGACCAATTGTCGAATCAGCGGTTCCTCTGCGTACTAGGTTGAATTACTATTGCGATCTGTCATCGGTAGGGTAAAACTAACTTTGTCTCCACGGCGGTCTAAACCCGACTCGCGTTCCACATTGGTGGGTGAACAATCAACACTTGGTGAATTACGCTTCACAATGATAGGAAGAGCCGACGCCGAAGGATCAAAAACAGCGTCGCTATGAGCGGCTTGGCGCCACAAGCCGATTATCCACTGTGGTAACTTTTGACACCTCTAGCTTCAAATTAGAAGGTCTAAAGGATCGATAGGCCGCGCTTTCCGCGGTTACGTATTGTCTGGAAATCGAGAATCAAGCGAGCTTTTACCCTTTTGTTCCACCGAGATTTACGTTCTCGTTGAGCTCATCTTAGGACACTGCGTTATCTTTTAGCGGATGTGCGCCCGACCAAACTCCCGCGACAATGTCTTCGCGGATCGGCCCGC
>VOIH02000072.1:5000-32477 GCA_007844105.2 Rhamnella rubrinervis
TTGCCGCGGCTCGTCTCCAGTGCTCGCATTTGGGCCAACCTTGGCCGAGCGCCGCGGGAGGCCAGCATCGCCCGCGGCCCCCGAGGGCGAGGTTTGGAGTGGGGGCAGCGTTGAATGTGGCGCCGAGGCGGGCGTGCCCTCGGCCTAGTGGCCGAGGCGCAACTTGCGTTCAAAGACTTCGATGGTTCACGGGATTACGCAATTCACACCAAGTATCGCATTTACTCGTTCTTCATCGATCGCGAGCCGAGATATCCGTTAGAAAGTCGTTTTGACATCTGAAATCTGACCTTGGCGCCGGGGCGCGCACCATCTACAGGCGCGGGGCAATGCTTGTCGTTCGAGTTCCTTGGCGCGGTTTGCGGGGGTTTCGTTGTCTTGCCGGGGAAGCGGGCAGCAGGCATCGGCCAGCGAAGCCGAGTCGCATGCCCCGCCGGGGGTTTGGGTTGGCCTCGCCCGGTTGTATTTCTGGGTTCCGGGTGGTTACTGCGTGCGGGGTTTCAACAATGATCCTTCCGGGGTTCACCTCACGGAAACCTTCTGACTTCTCCTTCCTCTAAATGATAAGGTTGATGGACTTCTTGTGGCGTCGCGAGCGAACCGCCGCGTCGGCGCAATCCGAACACCACGGACCATTCAATGGTAGGGCGGCAGGCGGTGTGTACAAAGGCGGGGGCGTAGTCAGCGAGGTGATGACTTCGGCGCTTACTAGGAATTCCTCGTTGAAGACCAACAATTGCAATGATCTATCCCCATCGCGATGAAATTTCAAAGATTACGGGCACATGCGGCCAGGGCTATAGACTTCGTTGAATACATCGATTAGCGGCGTCGTTGAGAACATCTAAGGGCATCCGCGGACACATTGTGCCTCGAACTTCCTTGGCCTGCGGCCATAGTCCCTCTAAGAAGCTGGCAGCGGAGGGTCACCTCCGCATAGCTAGTAGCGGTGAGGTCGTTAGATTAGCGGAATTAACGGACAAATCGCTCCACCAACTAAGAGCGGCCATGCACCACCACCCATAGAATCAAGAAGAGCTCTCGGTCTGTCAATCCTTACTATGCGGACACGGTAAGTTTCCCGTGTTGAGTCAAATTAAGCGCGGGCTCCACTCACAGTGGTGCCCTTCCGTCAATTCCTTTAAGTTTCAGCCTTGCGACCATACTCCCGGAACCCAGACTTTGATTTCTCATAAGGTGCGTGAGTCCTATAAGCAACATCCGCGATCCACAGTTGGCATCGTTTATAGTTGAGACTAGGGCGGTATCGATGCGTCTTGAGCCCCAACTTTCGTTCTTGATTAATGAAAACATCCTTGGCAAATGCTTTCGCGATTGTTAGTCTTTCATAAATCCAAAATTTCACCTCGACTATGAAATCACGAATGCCCCATTTGTCCACGGTTAATCATTACTCCGATCCAGAAGTATGAGAATAGGACCGAAATCCTATGATGTTATCCCATGCTAATGTATCGGGCGTAGGCTTGCTTTGAGCACTCTAATTTCTTCAAAGTAGCGACCAGGAGGCGACGACCGGTCAATTAAGGCGGGGCGCATGCGGTAGAAGGGGCGTGACAGCGGTGCACAGGCGGACCGGTTGCCCGTCCAGGTCCAACTACGAGCTTTTAAGCGCAACAACTTAAATATCGCTATTGGGCTGGAATTACATGGCTGGCACGGACTTGCCCTCAATGGATCCTCGTTAAAGGATTTAGATTGTACTCATTCCAATTACGGACTCATAGAGCGGTATTGTTATTTATTGTCACTACCTCCAGTGTGAGTTGGGTAATTTCTTGGCGCTGCTGCCTTCCTTGGATGTGGTAGCCGTTTCTCGGGCTCCTCTCAGGAATCGAACCACTAATTCTCGTCACCCGTCACCACCATAGTAGGCCACTATCCTACCATCCGAAAGTTGATAGGGCGAGAATTTGAATGATCGTCGGCGGCCTAAGGCGTGCGATCCGTCGAGTTATCATGAATCATCGAGCAGCGAGGCGAGCGCGTCGACCTTTATCTAATAAATCGTCCCTTCCGGAGGTGGGGGTTTGTTGCGCGTATTAGCTCTAGAATTACTACGGTTATCCGGTAGAAGGTACCATCAAACAAACTATAAGCTGATTTAATGAGCCATTAGCGGTTTCCGCGATCGAATTAGTTCATACTTACACATGCATGGCTTAATCTTTGAGACAAGCATATGACTCTTGGCGGGATCAACCGGTAGCATTCCCCAGCGATGCGATGCAGCGTGAGCCCAGCGCCGGGGTGAAGGGCCACAGCGACGCGGCAATGCGTGCAAAACTAGCGATAAAGCTATCTTTGGGCGTTGAAAGGCCATGAAAGCCCGCCCGCGTGTTCGCATCGAGGGGCGAGTAGGCACCACGAGGCCGTGGCGGACCACAAAATAATTTTCAATGGCGCTGGGGCGGCGTGTGCCACTGGCGTCCTCCCGTGCCCTTGCGAGCCGAGAGAGAATGGGACACCGTTGGCAACTAATTCCATCACATTAGGTATGCGGCACAAGAACCCAGGCGCTCGAGACCACAGGTCCCGTAGCAAAGCGAGGGAAGCGGCGCCAGCGATTCGATGCCGAAGCCGGAGCACGCAAACACACACAACCATACCACAACTCATACACCGCCAGCGTACAGCCAAACCCAGCGCCAACCAGCAGCCCACAGCGACAGCGAGGCCGACCAAGCATGCGAGCGAATCAATTGGAGCCAAGCCGGCAGCTAGGCATGGCCGCGCATAGCGACCGCGTCAGCGATACCCACAAGGGCCAAAGATTGAAGGCGCATCCCGCTCAAAGGCAACCACCGGTTTTGCGTGTCTAGGCAACAAAAACATGCGTAGCGCAAGGCATTGGCAGCGGACTCTAGATTACCCAGTGGTGTCGCGGAAACTAAACACAATCGCTGCGCATTTACGCTAGCGGGTGTCTTAGTTCCTCCCAAGAGCTCTCCGTTCACTATCACCAATGCCAACAGCGGACCGCCCTATCGAAGCAAAACCTAGCAGCCAACCGGCGCTTCCATTCAATGAGAGGCGCATCACGGGCATTGCGAGCATTAGAACGGGACATTAAATCGAGGCCACGGAGATGCCACAACATAATTCCTAGGTTGCCCGAGAAGCGGGCGAGCTTCAAAGCAAAGCCCGAGTTCACCGGGCCACGATAGCCTCGGGCTTAAAATTGAGCATAAATCCCAACCCAAAGGCAACCACGCTGCGTGTCTAGGCAACAAAATGGTGCAGCGCTAATACGAAGCAACACCTAGCAGCCAACCGGCGCATCCATTCAATGGGCGGCGCATCGCGAGCATTGCCGAGCATTAGAGCGGGACTTTAAGCGAGGCCACCATTGATGCCACAACCGCGCAATGCTTAGGTTGCCCAAAACGCAGATGAGTTTTCAAAGCCAAGCCCAAGCACCCCATGTCCCAAGACCCATCGCTAGCTAGGATGCAAATTCATTGCGGTGTCGCGCGTCCGTACCGAGGATTTGATTGGGAAGCCGTCTTGAAAGCAATGCATGTCGCGAGGCCCGGCCAAAGACCAACCATAGGGTGCCTCGAAGAATCCAGGATAATCCCGAACAGAACAAACAGCGTAGCACCACGCGCAACTAGCATCCCCTGCACCCGAGCACATTGAGACCCGATACCAGAACCCACACTATATGCGGTGCGCTTCCCGTGCCATGCTCGGTCGAACATTGCCAACCATCATCGCATAGGGATCCCAAAACAGCGACTCCTTTGGGAAAATTCCACCGTCGCGGAATTTTTGGAATTCCGGCGGCCACCATTGGCGGCCGGTCGATGGCGTGGCGCCGACCGTTGTCGCACCATGGATGCCCACACCCCCATTCCCATGCCATAGCGCGGGCGTGGTGGGGGTGTGTGGGCTCATGAAGACAGAAGTGGGGTGCCTAGGCGGGCAACTCACCCCCTTAAGAGCTTAATGCACCGTTGGCCTTGTGGCGTGAAAACATCACATTCTTGTGAGGAGACATAAGGGCCTTTTTGAAGAAATACATGGAATTTTGATGAAATTTTTGCATGCATGCTTAGAATAATGTATTCTAGGTTGTGTAAAAATTTCATAATTTTTGGAGATGTGAAAATATTTTTTATTTTTTATTTGCAAAATGTATAAAAATTTAAAAAATTAAAAATGCATGGGAAGTTGGTTTTCTTGTTGGGAATGCTCTTACATGTGTAACATGATTTTTAGAAAGCTTATTGTGCGGGGTAAAATGTGTTTGGCTCGGTCAAGTTGATACATGTGTGCTTGGTGGCACGGTGGCATCGTGGGGGTGCCAAGGCACATGTGCAACCATGTGCATGGGAAGTTAGTTTTGATTGTTGGGAATGCTCTTATATGCCAAAAGTGGTATTTGGGAGCCTTATTGTGCGGGGCAAAATGTGTTTGCGCGGACAAGTTGGAAACATGGGCATGCGGTTGCACTCGTGGGCAGGTGGGGGGCGTGGCACATGTTCAACCAAGTGCATGGGAAGTTGATTTTGATTGTTGGGAATGCTCTCATATGCCAAAATTGATTTTTGGGAGCCTTATTGTCTGCGGGGCAAAATGTGTTTGCACGGACAAGTTGGAGCATGTGCATGCGGTGGCACTTCGTGGAGCGTGGGGGCGTGGCACATGTTCAACCAAGTGCATGGGGAGTTGGTTTTGATTGTTGGGAATGCTCTCATATGCCAAAAGTGATATTTGGGAGCCTTATTGTGCGGGGTAAAATGTGTTTGGCGGACAAGTTGGAGCGCATGGGCATGTGGTGGCACTTCGTGGACACAGTGGGGGCTGTGGCACATGTTCAACAAGTGCATGGGAAGTTAATTTTGATTGTTGGGAATGCTCTCATATGCCAAAAGTGATAGTTGGGAGCCTTATTATGCGGGGCAAAATGTGTTTGCACGGACAAGTTTGAGCAGCGTTGGCATGTGGGGGCATGCATGGGCGCCGTGGTGCATGGGCATAGAGTGTGCACGGGCATCATGAACCTCACATTAGCAAATTTGGTGTTTGAGGAGGAATGCCATGACAGCCAACTAGCAAGCCCGCGGCGGCGTCGTGGCGTGCCATGGAGTGGCACCCACGTACCGTGAAGCCCGCGGGCGTGCATGCCCACCCACCACCGGCGGCGTGGCGTGCACAGGGCTACAAGCAGCGGCGTCGGCGGCATGCCATGAAGCGGCCCTGCTACCATGGGCCAGTAGCGTTTGTCCGCGGCATGCAATAGGCCCAGCGTCGCGGCATGCCACGGCGCCAGCCAGCAGCGTCGCTGGCATGCCACGAAGCCCGCCAGCAGCGGCGTGCTTACCATAAGCCCAGCCCAGCGTCGGCGGCTAGCGGTCTGTGTGTGCGCAGGGGCAGCGGTGATGCTAATATGTGGCGGCGGGGCTTGTCCCCTGCGATTCCTTAGCCACCCCATGCCCATCAGCGCCAATGAAGCCGCAGCGCGCATGGCCAGAGACTTTGTTACCGCAGGCGGAGTTTGCACACATAGGCACATAGGCGCGGGGGCCGAGTCATGCGGGGCTTGCATGAAACCGAGGGGCGTGGTAAAATTGGCCAAGTGTAGCGTCCTCCCGTCCGTCTGTGACCTGCGTGGAGGGCCGGAGGTAAGCGGGGAGGGAGGGAGGGGCGAATCGAGCGGCCAGGAGAATCTCGGTGGATGCGTGGCAGCAAGGCCACTCGCCACTACAATACCCGTCAGCGTATTTAAAGTAGTGCGCAAAGGATTCTACCGCTTTCGGTAGGAATTGTACTTCAGCGGCCAGCGGCATCTCCGTCGTGGGACTTGACCAACGACCGCGTGCCTTTGGGGTGAGGACCCTACTGCGGGTCGGCAAGCGGGCGGCGAGCGTGCGTCGCTTCAGCCGGATTACGACTTAGAAGCGTTGATCATAATCCGGCGCCGCGGTAACCAGCGCCGCGGCTTTTCAACCAAGCGCGATGACCAATTGTCGAATCAGCGGTTCCTCTGCGTACTAGGTTGAATTACTATTGCGATCTGTCATCGGTAGGGTAAAACTAACTTGTCTCCGGCGGTCTAAACCCGACTCACGTTCCTATTGGTGGGTGAACAATCCAACACTTGGTGAATTACGCTTCACAATGATAGGAAGAGGACATCGAAGGATCAAAAGCAGCGTCGCTATGAGCGGCGGCTGCCACAAGCGGTTATCCTGTGGTAACTTTTACGACACCTCAGCTTCAAATTCGAAGGTCTAAAGGATCGATAGGCCGCGCTTTCCGCGGTTACGTATTACGTGCTGGAAATCGAGAATCAAGCGAGCTTTTACCCTTTTGTTCCACGAGATTTACGTTCTCGTTGAGCTCATCTTAGGACACTGCGTTATCTTTTAGCGGATGTGCGCCCGACCAAACTCCCGCGACAATGTCTTCCGCGGATCGGCCCTTGGCGTGCCTTTGTTCCAAAGAGGCGTGCCGCCTCCGATTCGCGGAATAAGTAAAATAGCGTTAAAAGTAGTGGTATTTCACTTTCGCGTTTAGGCTCCCACATACTACACCTCTCAAGTCATTTCACAAAGTCGGACTAGAGTCAAGCTCAGCGGGGTCTTCTTTCCCGTGATTACGCCAAGCGTTCCCTTGGCGTGGTTTATTTGGATAGTAGGCGAGGGGCGATGGGAATCTCGTTAATCCATTCATGCGGCGTCACTAATTAGATGGCGAGGCATTTGGCTACCTTAAAGAGTCATAGTTACTCCGCGTTTACCAGCGCTTGGTTGAATTTCTTCACTTTGACATTGAGCCTGGCGAAATCACATTGCGTGAGCATCGCGGGGACCATCGCAATGCTTTGTTTTAATTAAGCGATCGGATTCCCCTTGTCGTTACCGATTACGAGTCGGTTGGCGCGGGGAAGGCCCGGGCGTTCCGATCCGTCCGGCGACGCGGCGACCAGCTCGCGCGGGCGGCTTCGGCGATCCACGACGGAAGGCGGGTTGGGCAGGACCCGTGCCGACCACCGAGCCAATCCTTTTCGAGGTTCTGGATCCATTTTGCCGACTTCCCTTGCCTACATTGTTCCATCGACGGTTCACCTTGGAACGATGCGGTTATGAGTACGGCCGGCGTGGCGGGCACTTTCGGTCCTCCGGTTTTCAAGGGCGCTGCGGACACCAGCGGCGTCGCGGTGCTCTTCCGGCCGGCTGGACCACTACTCCGGTGGCCGTTTCGAGTGGGCGGTACATTAAGCGAAAAGATAACTCTTCGAGGCCCGCCGGCGTCTCGGACTCCTAGCGTTGCCGTCGGCCTTCCGTCGGTTCGGGAATTTTAACCCGATTCCCTTTCGAGCTTAGCGGATCGGTGTCGGTGAGTTTCCCATCTCTTAGGATCGACTAACCCATGTGCAAGTGCGTTCACATGGAACCTTTCCCTCTTGACCTTCAAAGTTCTCATTTGAATATTTGCTACTACCACCAAGATGCACTTGCAAAGCTCGCTCAGGGCTCGCGCCCAGTTTTGGCGGCGCGCGCCCTCCTACTCATCGGGGCGGCTCTTGCCACGGCGGTAGGGTATAGGTCCGCGGGCGCCATCCATTCGGGGCTAGTTGATTGGCGGGTGAGTTGTTACACACTCCTTAGCGGATTCGACTTCCATGACCACGTCCTGCTGTCTTAATCGACCAACACCCTTTGTGGGTTCTAGGTTAAGCGTAGTTGGGCACGTAACCCGCTTCGGTTCATCCATCGCCGATTACGCTTACCAAAATGGCCCACTTGGAGCTCGATTCCGTGTAGCGCGGCTCAGCGAAGCGGCAGCGTCTACCTATTTAAAGTTTGAGAATAGGTGAGGGCATTGCGCCCGATGCCTCTAATCATTGGCTTTACCGATAGAACTTCGTCTGCGGGCTCCGGCTATCTGAGGAAACGGAGGAACCAGCTACTAGGCGGTTCGATTAGTCTTTCGCCCATACCCAAGTCAGGGCGAGCGATTTACCGCGTCGGTATCGGCTGCGGGCCTCCTGAAGTTTCCTCAGCCGCCCGCTTCGGGCATAGTTCACCATCTTTGGGTCCGCAGTATGCTCTCTCGAACCCTTCCGGAAGATCAAGGTGATGGCGGTGCAACCAGCGAGGATCCCCGGTCGGCTTCCTTGCCTTACGGGTTTACTAGCGTTGGCTTCGCACATGTCGGACTCCTTGGTCCGTGTTTCAAGGCGGGCGAATGGAAACCGGGCGGCGCGGGGCCTTGCGAGTGCCGCGAGCCGCCCGCGGCAGCGCCAACCGCGATCGCGGCGGCAGCGTCTCCGCGGGCATGACTACGGCCGGGCTTGGCGCCACCGCCAATCCGCGTCGGTCCGCCGAGTCGTCGGCCGGCTCTCACGTTCCACATCCGGCCGAAGCGCCGCGGCCCCATTAAGCTTCCCTCCCGACAATTTCAAGCACTCTTTGACTCTCTTTTCAAAGTCCTTTTCATCTTTCCCTCGCGGTACTTGTTTCTGCTCGGTCTCTCGCCCGTATTTAGCCTTGGGCCGGAATTTACGCCCGATTGGGGCTGCATTCCCAAACAACCCGACTTCATGACGGCGCCTGCGTAGTGCGGCGAGTCGAACGCGGCAGGGCTCTCACCTCCGAGCGCCCCTTTCCGGGGACTTGGGCGGTCGCGGCGGGGCGCTTCTTGAACTACAATTGAGCAGCGGGCCTCGATTCTCAACTGAAACATTCGGTTAGCTCGCCGTTACTAGGGGAATCCTTGTAAGTTTCTTTTCCTCCGCTTATTGATATGCTTAAACTTCGGTAGGTAACCCTTTGACACAGAATATGTGGGCCGGCGTGTCGGCGCGTTAGAATCTGAACGCATTGGCGGCTTGTAGCGTGTACAAGAGTTCGACAACCACCGATTGCGGCCTTCGTCTCCAGTGCTTCGCATTTGGAAACCAGGCGGCGCCGCGGGAGGCCAGCATCGCCCGCAGCCCCTCGAGGGCGAGGTTTGGAGTGGGGGCAGCGTTAATGTGGCGCCCGAGGCGGGCGTGCCCTCGGCCCTAGTGGCCGAGCGCAACTTGCGTTCAAAGACTTCGATGGTTCCGGGGATTACGCAATTCACACCAAGTATCGCATTTGCTTCGTTCTTCATCGATCACGAGCCGAGATATCCGTTCTTAGAGTCGTTTTGACATCTGAGAATCTGACGCGGCGCCGGGGCGCGCACCATCTACGGGCGCGGGGCAATGCTTGTCGTTCGAGTTCCTTGGCGGTTTGCAGGGTTTCGTTGTCTTGGCCGGGAAAGCGGCGGCGAGCATCGGCCAGCGAAGCCAGTCGCATGCCCGCCCGGGGGTTTGGGTTGGCCCTCGCCCGGTTGTATTTTCGGGTTCCGCGGGTGGTTACTGTGCGGGGTTTCAACAATGATCCTTCGCGAGGTTCACCTCACGGAAACCTTATTCGACTTCTCCTTCCTCTAAATGATAAGGTTGATGGACTTCTTGTGGCGTCGCGGCAGCGAACCGCCGTCGGCGCAATCAGAACACTTCACGGACCATTCAATCGGTAGGAGGCGGCGGTGTGTACAAAGGCGGGGGCGTAGTCAGCGGTGATGACTTCGCTTACTAGAATTCCTCGTTGAAGACCAACAATTGCAATGATCTATCCCCATCCGCGATGAAATTTCAAAGATTACGGGCACATGCGGCCAGGCTATAGACTTCGTTGAATACATCGATGTAGCGGCGTCGCGAGAACATCTAAGGGCATCGGACACATTGTGCCTCGAACTTCCTTGGCCTAGCGGCCATAGTCCCTCTAGAAGCTGGCGCGGAGGGTCACCTCCGCGTAGCTAGTTAGCGGTGAGGTCGTTAGATTAGCGGAATTAACGGACAAATCGCTCCACCAACTAAGAGCGGCCATGCACCACCACCCATAGAATCAAGAAAGAGCTCCGGTCTGTCAATCCTTACTATATGCGGACTGGTAAGTTTCCCGTGTTGAGTCAAATTAAGCGCGGGCTCCACTCTAGTGGTGCCCTTCCGTCAATTCCTTTAAGTTTCAGCCTTGCGACCATACTCCCCGGAACCCAAGACTTTGATTTCTCATAAGGTGCGTGAGTCTATAAGCAACATCCGCCGATCCACAGTGGCGGCATCGTTTATAGTTGAGACTAGGGCGGTATCGATGCGTCTTGAGCCCCGACTTTCGTTCTTGATTAATGAAAACATCCTTGGCAAATGCTTTTCGATTGTTAGTCTTTCATAAATCAAAATTTCACCTCGACTATGAAATCACGAATGCCCCATTTGTCCATTAATCATTACTCCGATCCGAAGGCCGAGAATAGGACCGAAATCCTATGATGTTATCCCATACTAATGTATCCGAGGCGTAGGCTTGCTTTGAGCACTCTAATTTCTTCAAAGTAACGAGGCGACCGGTCAATTAAGGCCGGGGCGCATCGCCGTAGAAGGGGCGTGACAGCGGTGCACACCCAGCGGACGGTTGCCCCGTCGAGGTCAACTACGAGCTTTTAAGCGCAACAACTTAAATATCGCTATTGGGCTGGAATTACAGGCTGGCGGCACCGGACTTGCCTCAATGGATCCTCGTTAAGGGATTTAGATTGTACTCATTCAATTACGGACTCATAGAGCGGTATTGTTATTTATTGTCACTACCTCCCAGGTGTCGGGATTGGGTAATTTCTTGGCGCTGCGCCTTCCTTGGATGTGGTAGCCGTTTCTCGGGCTCCTGGGAATCGAACCTAATTCTCCGTCACGTCACCACCATAGTAGGCCACTATCCTACCATGAAAGTTGATAGGGCGAAATTTGAATGATCGCGTCGCGGCACTAAGGCCGTGCGATCCGTCGAGTTATCATGAATCATCGAACAGCGAGGCGCAGCGTCGACCTTTATCTAATAAATCGTCCCTTCGGAGGTGGGGGTTTGTTGCGTATTAGCTCTAGAATTACTACGGTTATCCGAGTAGAAGGTACCATCAAACAAACTATAAGCGATTTAATGAGCCATTGCGGTTTCCGCGATCGAATTAGTTCATACTTACACATGCATGGCTTAATCTTTGAGACAAGCATATGACTCTGGCGGGATCAACGGGTAGCATTCGCCCAGCGATCGATGCAGCGTGAGCCGCGCTGGGGTGAAGGGCCTAGCAGACGCGGCAATGCGTGCAAAACTAGCGATAAAGCTATCTTTGGGCGTTGAAAGGCCATGAAAGCCGCCCGCGTGTTCGCATCGAGGGGCGAGTAGGCACCACGAGGACCGTGGCGGCCACAAAATAATTTTCAATGGCGCTGGGGCGCGTGTGCCACTTTGGCGTCCTCCCGTGCCCTTGCGAGCCGAGAGGAATGGGACACCGTTGGCAACTAATTCCATCACATTAGGTATGCGGCACAAGAACCCAGGGCCTTTCGAGACACAAGGTCCCGTAGCAAGCGAGAGGCGGCGGCAAGCGATTCGATGCGAGCCGCAGACGCAAACACACACAACCATACCACAACTCATACACCATCGTGCAGCCAAACCCAGCGCCAACCAACAGCCCACAGATGCGACAGCGAGGCCGACCAAGCATGCGAGCGAATCAATTGGAGCCAAGCGGCCGCTAGGCATGGCGCCGCGGCGACGCGTCAGCGATACCCCACAACCCGGGGCAAAGATTGAAGGCGCATCCCGCTCAAAGGCAACCACGGTTTTGCGTGTCTAGGCAACAAAAACATGCAGCGCGAGGCATTGCAGCGGACTCTAGATTACCCCGAGTGGTGTCGCGGAAACTAAACACTGTCGGCTGCGCATTTACGCTAGCGGGTGTCGCCGTTCCCTCCCAAGAGCTCTCGCGTTCACTATCACCAATGCCAACAGCGGACCAGCCCTATCTGAAGCAAAACCTAGCAGCCAACCGGCTTCCATTCAATGAGAGGCGCATCCGGGGCATTGCGAGCATTAGAACGGGACATTAAATCGAGGCCACCAGAGATGCCACAACCGCAATTCCTAGGTTGCCCAAGAGGCGGGCGAGCTTCAAAGCAAAGCCCGAGTTCACCGGGCCACGATAGCCTACGGGCTTAAAATTGAGCATAAATCCCAACCCAAGGCAACCACGCTTTGCGTGTCTAGGCAACAAAATGCGTACGGCGCTAATCGAAGCAACACCTAGCAGCCAACCGGCGCATCCATTCAATGGGCGGCGCATCGCGGGCATTGCCGAGCATTAGAGCGGGACTTTAAGCCGAGGCCACCATTGATGCCACAACCGCAATGCTTAGGTTGCCCGAAACCGCAGATGAGTTTTCAAAGCCAAGCCCAAGCACCCCATGTCCCAAGACCCATAGCTAGCTAGGATGCAAATTCATTGCGGTGTCGCGTCCGTACCGAGGATTTGATTGGGAAGCCGTCTTGAAAGCAATGCATGTGCGGGCCCGGCACCAAGACCAACCATAGGGTGCCTCGAAGAGGCTCGAGGATAATCCCCAACACCGAACAAACAGCGTAGCACCGCGCGCCAACTAGCATCCCTAGCTACCCCAGCACATTGAGACCCGGCAGAACCCACACCTATATGCGATGGCTTCCCGTGCCATGCTCGGTCGAACATTGCCAACCATCATCGCGAGGATCCCAAACAGCGACTCCTTTGGGAAAATTCCACCGTCGCGGAATTTTTGGAATTCCGGCGGCCGTTGGCGGGCCCGGTCGGCGACGCCGACCGTTGTCGCACCATGGATGCCCACACCCCCGATTCCCATGCCATAGCGCGGTGGTGGGGGTGTGTGAGCAACTCGAGAAGTGGGGTGCCTAGTGTCGGACTTGTTGAAAACCTTCAAGCCGTGCGGCCTTAGTTGCTTGTTTGACCCTCGGAAGCAACTAAGTAAGCCTCTTTGCCAACACAAGAAGAAAGCTAAGCAACAAAGAAAGAACTTAGAGAGAAAGTCTCACTAGAGAGATGAGAAAATAAGAATGTATTACTCAATACTTGGGTGGTTTGGCCAATGAAGCCTCCCATTTATAGTATTACAACAAGCGATCCAAGGCTATAATACATTTGATCCTACGGTGGAGATTGAGTTTCTAGAATCCTCCACCAAGTGCTATACAACTAAGTGACAACTAAGCAAGCACTAGGGTTTTCTAGAAGGTTCTACACAAGTCTAGAGAACTCCACATGCTTCTTGCCTAAGTGTACCGAAAATGCCCTCAAAGTGTTTGGTGAGATGCTAGGGCATGACATTCTCCCCCACCTATGCGTCGGCGTCCTGCGTCGGCTTCTGATGGGCGCTTGATGTGGTCTTGAATTGCCATAGTGCTACCGCGGTTCCCAACTTCGCTTCACTTTGGATAGTCCCTTCCATTTCACTAAGTACTCATGGCTCGGATGATTGTCCCTTCCACGTACCACTCGTTCGGCCATGACGTTTTCGACCTCCTTGTCGTAAGCACTTGTGATGCCCATAGGTGCTCTCTCGGACTTCCTTCTTGAAGGGTCTTCCTCATCTTCATGATATGGCTTCAAGCGACTTACATGGAAGACCGGGTGTAGCCTAAGTGTGGATGGCAACTCCACCTTGTATGCTACCCTCCCTACTTTCTTGATGATCGGAAATGGCCCCTCATAGCGTCTAACAAGTCCATTGTGCAGTGGACGAGTAGACTTGTGTTGGGAAGGTAGAATCTTGATAAACACAAGGTCTCCAATTTGGTATTCCACATGTCGCCGTCTTGTGTCCGCCCACTTCTTCATTTTCTTAGTTGCCTTGTGAAGGTAGGACCTCGCCAAGTCCACTTGCTCGTGCCAATTTTTGGCAACCTTGAAAGCGGATGGACTCCTCCCTTTGTAGCTTGTAACAAGTGTATGAGGAGTCAATGGTTGTTGCCCCGTGGCTAGCTCGAACGGGCTCCTATTGGTGGACTCGCTCCTTTGTAAGTTGTAGGAAAATTGGGCCACGTCTAGTAACTTTGCCCAATCATGTTGGTTGGCACTCACAAAATGCCTCAAGTAAAGCTCCAACAACGCATTAGCTCGTTCCGTTTGCCCATCGGTTTGAGGATGGAAGCTTGTAGAGAAATGTAGATCCGAGCCCATGAGTTTGAACAACTCCGTCCAAAACCTCCCGGTGAATCGTGGATCTCGATCACTAATGATGGATTGTGGTAACCCCCAATACTTTACCACATTCTTGAAGAATAGTCTTGCGGTATCATCGGCGGAACTTGCCTTTGGTGCGGCTATGAAGGTGGCATACTTGGAGAATCTGTCAACCACCACGATGATAGTGCCACACCCTCAGTTGGGCAAGCCTACAATGAAGTCCATGCTTATGCTTTCCCGGATGCGGGTGTAGGTAGTGGTTCCAAAAGACCAGCGAGGACTTTGTTGTTCAACCTTGTCTTGTTGGCACACAAGACAAGTCTTCACATATAGCTCCACCGTCTGCATTTGTGGCCAATAGTAAGTTGTCTCTAATAAGGCTCTAAATGCGCCTTTGCCGGATGCCCGCCCATTTAGTGTCATGGCATTCCTTAATCAAGTTCCTCCTCAAGTTGCTCCACCTTGCACGTGAACCGCGTCGACCCTTTGTGTAGAGTAAGCCTTCCTCCATCAAAACCGCTTGCTTGCCTCCGTGGCAAGTTGTTGGAGTTGTTTGGCCACAACATCATGCTCCATGCCCTCCTTGATTAAGTCGAACAATTCTCCTTGGAGCTTGCTTATCGGCGCCAACTTCGGCCTTCCTACTTAAAGCGTTAAACTACATTAGCCGTCGGGCTTGTACTTTCGAGCACATAGTCGAATTCGGCTAGGAAATCTTGCCAGCGAGCTTGCTTGGGACTAAGCTTCTTTTGTGTTTGGAAATAGCTCGTTGCCACATTGTCCGTCTTCACCACAAACTTAGACCCAAGCAAGTAGTGTCTCCAAGTGCGCAAGCAATGAATAATGGCGGTCATCTCCTTTTCTTGGACCGTGTATCTCCTCTCGGTATCATTAAGCTTGTGACTCTCATAGGCAAGGGGATGCTTGTCTTGCATCAGTACGCCTCCTAAGGCAAAATCCGAAGCATCGGTATGTACCTCAAATGGCTTGGAGCAATCGGGTAATGCCAAGACCGGCTCTTTCATGATGGCTCCTTTTAAGTCTTCAAAGGCTTGTTGGCATTGAATGGACCATTCCCATGACTTGTCTTTCTTCAATAAATCGGTGAGTGGGGCTATGGCGGAATAGCCCATAATAAACCGCCTATAATAATTAACAAGACCGAGAAAAGATCGAAGCTCACTCACCTTACTTGGAGGTTCCCACTCTTGAATGGCTTTAATTTTGGCAATATCCATGTATAACTTGCCATCCTTAATTTTGTGGCCGAGGAAATGTACTTCATCGCTTGCAAAGGTGCACTTCTCTTTCTTCACGTATAACTCATTCTCCTTTAGCACATTGAATACAATTCGTAGGTGTTTGATGTGTTCCTCAAGAGTGTTGCTATAGATGACGATGTCGTCCAAGTACACCACCACAAATTGATCCAAGTAAGGATGGAAGATCTTGTTCATGAGTGTGCAAAGCGTTGCGGTGCATTAGTAAGGCCAAAGGGCATAACAAGAAATTCATATGCTCCATACCGTGTCCGCATGTAGTCTTTGGCTCATCTCCTTCGCTATCCTCACTTGGTAGTAGCCCGACCTCAAGTCAAGTTTAGTGAAGTACTTAGCCCCTCAAGTTGATCAAACAAATTAGGCTATCAGCGGTATAGGGTACCTATTTTTGATAGTGACTTTGTTGAGTGCCCTATAGTCGATGCATAGCCTCAGCGATCCATCATGCTTCCGTTGAAATAGGACGGTGCTCCATAGGGTGCTTTTGATGGTTGGATGAATCCGGCCTCCAAAAGCTCTTTTAGTTGCCTTCTTAATTCCCTAATTGGTGGAGACATGCGATATGGTGCCTTTCTTGGTGGTTTGGCACCAACTTCTAACTCAATTTGATGATCCACCTCTCTCCTTGGTGGAAGTTTCTTGATGCTTCGGGTGGCATGACACCCTTGAACTCTTGAAGCACTTGACAAACTTCCCTTGGTGGTTCATCGATAGTGACTCCCTCTTCTTCTCCGTATTGTGGTGAGGAATGTGACCTCTCCCTTCTTTATCCCTTTCTTGAGTTGCATGGCGGAGATGTTTGGAAGTGCTTGGTGTGTGCGTTGCGGGAACCATGCAAGGTCCTCCCTCAAGATGCAAGCGGTGTTATAGCGAGGCGGGACTACGTTGAATTGCCTTAAAATTCCATGCCAAGCACAATATTAAAGTCATCCATGGGAGCAATAGAAAAGTTTACATTACCTGCGCCATGTACCAAGGTGTAGCTCCACATCACGAGCCGTGCCATCAAGTGGCTTTGCCTGCGGCATTTCGGTTTTAACCACCCTTGCCCCTCCGAGCTTTAGGCCAAGTCTCATGGCCTCCTCCCTCTTGATGAAGTTGTGTGATGCGGTGTCTACCATGACTTGGGCATCCTTGCCATTGTCACGTGCCGCCCATTACATGAGGGAGTTGTCTTTAACATTGTGTGCGGGAGCGGGACTTGCTTTCAAGGAATTGAGGAGTTGTATGCAACCCATTTGTGATGATCGGGTTCCTCCCTTTCTTGAGCATGGCTAAGAGCTTTTAAGCGGGCACTCTCTTGCCCAATGTGGACCATCCAAAGGAAGCAATTGTTTCTTGGTTTTGCCTCTTTGTTATTTCCTCTCTTCCAATCTTGGTTTTGTGGAGGCCTCCTCGAATTGTCTTTGCCTTGTGGAGCCTTATGGAACTTGGCTCCTCCAATATGCTAGCGTTAGCTTTAGGCTTTGAGTTTGAGGACTCACCTTTATATTCCATGAGTGTCTGGCGGTGGTGAGGCGGTAGAAACATCTTGCACTCCTCGGCGTTGGAGTTCAACATATGCCCATGATTGTAGCCCATCCATGAAGTTGAAGAAAGATCCTCCTCGGTCATGTTAGGAATTTGAAGCATCAAGCGGAAAATTCCTCCCGTACTCCGAGCGGACCGGTGTGCTTCATTCCTTCATCTTCTTTCTAGCATCGTGAATGGCATTCTCGGGGTAAAATTGCCTCTTCAACTCACGTTTTAGATCTTCCCATGAGTTGATGATGCAAGTACCCTTCTTCATTTCTTCATGCTTTCTCGCCACCCGTAGCACCAAGATTAGTAAAGTAAAGGGGCGGTAGTTACCTTTTGCTTCTCATCTTGCATGTTGATCCCCAGTATTGTTCCATATGCCATATGAAGTTCTCCAATTCCTTTCGTCCCTCTTACGCTAAACTCCTTGGGTTTGGGAACATCCACCCGTGGAGCATGTTGAGTGGTGATAGCACCACTAGTTGCAGCCAGCTTACATAATGCCCAATCCGCGCGGGTCTCCTCCAAACCGTGCTTAAGCTCATCCATTTGAGCTTGCATGAGTGAAAGTGTTTCAAGCACGTTGCTTGAAAGCAGCATTCTCTTGGCGCCCGTCTCACGATTGGCCTGCGTGACGCTTTGCAAGTCGCCATGAAGCTCCCCAGCAGTGCGTCCACCGCGACCCTCGAGTTCCTCCGCGCTTTGCTCGACCGCGATCCAACCTTTCCATCCGCGTCGGCGACAGCTACTTCCACCTTAGCCACCGTGGCCTCCATGCTAGCAAGGCGACTTCGAGATTTGAGCGCCCTGCGTGCTGCGCCTTGGGATTGTGGGTTCAGCCTCCCTTCCCTCATCTCTTCTCCACGGCAACCTCGGATGAAGACATGCTTTCTCCTCACGAACCTAGCTCGATACCAAGCATCGCGGACTTGTTGAAAACCTTCAAGCGTGCGGCCTTAGTTGCTTGTTTGACCCTCGGAAGCAACTAAGTAAGCCTCTTTGCCAACCTGAAGAAAGCTAAGCAACAAAGAAAGAACTTAGAGAGAAAGTCTGACTAGAGAGATGAGAAAATAAGAATGTATTACTCAATACTTGGGTGGTTTGGCCAATGAAGCCTCCCCCCTATTTATAGTATTACAACAAACGATCCAACGGCTATAATACATTTGATCCTACGGTGGAGATTGAGTTTCTAGAATCCTCCACCAAGTGCTATACAACTAAGTGACAACTAAGCAAGCACTAGGGTTTTCTAGAAGGTTCTACACAAGTCTAGAGAACTCCACATGCTTCTTGCCTAAGTGTACCGAAAATGCCCTCAAAGTGTTTGGTGAGATGCTAGGGCATGACACTAGGCAGGCAACTCACCCCCCCTTAAAGAGCTTAATTAACCGTTGGCCTTGTGACATGTGAAAACATCACATTGCGCGAGGAGACATAAGGGCCTTTTTGAAGAAATACATGGAATTTTGATGAAATTTTTGCATGCATGCTTAGAATAATGTATTCTAGGTTGTGTAAAAATTTCATAATTTTTGGAGATGTGAAAATATTTTTTTTATTTTTTTATTTGCAAAATGTATAAAAATTTAAAAAAATTAAAAAATGCATGGGAAGTTGGTTTTTCTTGTTGGGAATGCTCTTACATGTGTAACATGATTTTTAGAAAGCTTATTGTGCGGGGTAAAATGTGTTTGGCTCGGTCAAGTTGATACATGTGTGCTTGCGGTGGCACACGGTGGCATCGTGGGGGGTGCCAAGGCACATGTGCAACCAAGTGCATGGGAAGTTGGTTTTGATTGTTGGGAATGCTCTTATATGCCAAAGTGGTATTTGGGAGCCTTATTGTTGGGGCAAAATGTGTTTGGCGGACAAGTTGGAACATGGGCATGCGGTTGCACTCGTGGGCACTTGAGTGGGGGCGTGGCACATGTTCAACCAAGTGCATGGGAAGTTGATTTTGATTGTTGGGAATGCTCTCATATGCCAAAATTGATTTTTGGGAGCCTTATTGTCGGAGGCAAAATGTGTTTGCGGACAAGTTGGAGCATGTGCATGCGGTGGCACGTGGAGGTGTGGGGGCGTGGCACATGTTCAACCAAGTGCATGGGGAGTTGGTTTTGATTGTTGGGAATGCTCTCATATGCCAAAAGTGATATTTGGGAGCCTTATTGTGCGAGGGTAAAATGTGTTTGTACGGACAAGTTGGAGCATGGGCATGTGGTGGCACTTCGTGGAGCACTTAGTGGGGGCTGTGGCACATGTTCAACCAAGTGCATGGGAAGTTAATTTTGATTGTTGGGAATGCTCTCATATGCCAAAAGTGATAGTTGGGAGCCTTATTGCGGGGCAAAATGTGTTTGTACGGACAAGTTTGAACAGCGTTGGCATGTGGGGGCATGCATGGCTGCCGTGGTGCATGGGCATAGAGTGTGCACGGGCATCATGAACCTCACATTAGCAAATTTGGTGTTTGAGGAGGAATGCCATGACAGCCAACTAGCAAGCCCGCGGCCCGTCGTGGCGTGCCATGAGTGGCACCCACGCCACCGTGGCCAGCGTGCATACCCACCAGCGGCCGGCGAGGCGTGCACAGGGCTGGCCAGCGGCGTCGGCATGCCATGGCGCTGGCAGCTCGCGGCGCCATGGCCCAGCGTTTGTCGCGGCATGCAATGAAGCGCCCAGCAGCAGCGTCCATGGCATGCCACAAGCCAGCCCAGCGTCCGCGGCATGCCACAAGCCAGCCCGGTAGCAGCAATGACTTACCATAAGCCCAGCCAGCGTCGGCGGCTTCGCGTCGTGTGTGCACTTGGGGGCAGCGGTGATGCTAATATGTGGCGCGGGGCTTGTCCCCTTGCGATTCCTTAGCCACCCCATGCCCATACAGCGCCAATGAAGGCCGCAGCGCGTAGCGAGACTTTGTTACCGCGAGGCGGAGTTTGCACACATAGGCACATAGGCGCGGGGCCGAGTCATGCGGGGCTTGCATGAAAACGAGGGGCGTGGTAAAATTGGCCAAGTGTAGCGTCCTCCCGTCCGTCGTGACCTGCGTGACCGAGGGCCTTGAGGAAGCGGGGAGGGAGGGAGGGGCGAATCGAGCGGCAGCGAGCTGAATCTCGGTGGATGCGTGGCAGCAAGGCCACTCTGCCACTACAATACCCGTCAGCGTATTTAAAGTGATGCGCAAAGGATTCTACGCCGCTTCGGTAGGAATTGTACTTCAAGGCGGCCCGCGCGGCATCTCGCCGTCGCGGACTTGACCGACGCGTGCCTTTGGGGTGAGGACCCTACTGCAGGTCGGCAAGCGGGCGGCGGCGCGTCGCTTCTAGCCGGATTGACTTAGAGCGTTGATCATAATCCGCGCCGCGGTAACCAGCGCCGCGGCTTTTCAACCAAAGCGCGATGACCAATTGTGCGAATCAGCGGTTCCTCCGTACTAGGTTGAATTACTATTGCGTCTTGTCATCGGTAGGGTAAAACTAACTTTGTCTCGCGGCGGTCTAAACCCGACTCACGTTCCCATTGGTGGGTGAACAATCCAACACTTGGTGAATTACGCTTCAATGATAGGAAGGCGGACATGAAGGATCA
This sequence comes from Rhamnella rubrinervis, assembly GCA_007844105.2. Classification (NCBI taxonomy): domain Eukaryota; kingdom Viridiplantae; phylum Streptophyta; class Magnoliopsida; order Rosales; family Rhamnaceae; genus Rhamnella; species Rhamnella rubrinervis. The sequence goes on from VOIH02000072.1 coordinate 25,478, forward strand.
AAAGCAGCGTCGCTATGAGCGGCTTAGCGCCACAAGCGGTTATCCACATGGTAACTTTTACGACACCTCAGCTTCAAATTCCGAAGGTCTAAAGGATCGATAGGCCCGCTTTCCGCGGTTACGTATTACGTGGAAATCGAGAATCAAGCGAGCTTTTACCCTTTTGTTCCACGAGATTTACGTTCTCGTTGAGCTCATCTTAGGACACTGCGTTATCTTTTAGCGATGTGCGCCCACCAAACTCCCACGACAATGTCTTCGCGGGATCGGCCCCGGCGTGCCTTTGTTCCAAAAGAGGCGATGCCCGCCTCCGATTCGCGGAATAAGTAAAATAGCGTTAAAAGTAGTGGTATTTCACTTTCGCGTTTAGGCTCCCAATACTACACCTCTCAAGTCATTTCACAAAGTCGGACTAGAGTCAAGCTCAGCGGGGTCTTCTTTCCCGTGATTACGCCAAGCGTTCCCTTGGTACGTGGTTTTATTGGATAGTAGGCGAGGGGCGGTGGGAATCGTTAATCCATTCATGCGGCGTCACTAATTAGATGGCGAGGCATTTGGCTACCTTAAAGAGTCATAGTTACTCCGCGTTTACCAGCGCTTGGTTGAATTTCTTCACTTTGACATTGAGCGCGGAAATCACATTGCGTGAGCATCGCGGGGACCATCGCAATGCTTTGTTTTAATTAAGCGATCGGATTCCGCTTGCGTACGGTTACGGTCGGTATTCGGCCGGAAGGCCCCGGGCCGTTCCGATCCGATCCCGGCCGACGGCGACCAGCTCGCCAGCGGGGGCGGCTTCGGCGATCCGCAAACGGTAGGCGGGTTGGGGCTGGACCCGTGCCCGACCACCGAGGCCAATCCTTTTCGGGTTCTGGATCCATTTTGCCGACTTCCCTTGCCTACATTGTTCCATCGACGGTACATTCACCTTGGAGACGATGCGGTTATGAGTACGGCCCGTGGCGGCACTCGGTCCTCCGGTTTTCAAGGGCGCGGGCCCGGACACCGGCGTCGCGGTGCTCTTCCGGCCGCTGGACCCTACCTCCGGTGAGCCGTTTCGAGTGGGCGGTGTTAAGCGAAAGATAACTCTTCGAGGCCCGCCGGCGTCTCCGGACTCCACTAGCGTTGCCGTCGGCCTTCGCGTCGGTTGGGGAATTTTAACCGATTCCCTTCGAGCTTCGGATCGGATTGTCAGTGGAGTTTCCCATCTCTTAGGATCGACTAACCCATGTGCAAGTGCGTTCACATGGAACCTTTCCCTCTTGACCTTCAAAGTTCTCATTTGAATATTTGCTACTACCACCAAGATGCGCAAGGCGCTCCGCGGGCTCGCGCCCGAGTTTTGCGGCGGACGCCGCGCCCTCACTACTCATCGGGGCACGGCTCTTGCCACGGCGGGTATAGGTCCGCGCTTCAGCGCCATCCATTCGGGGCTAGTTGATTGGCCGGTGAGTTGTTACACACTCCTTAGCGGATTCGACTTCCATGACCACCGTCCTGCTGTCTTAATCGACCAACACCCTTTGTGGGTTCTAGGTTAGCGTAGTTGGGCGCGTAACCCGGCTTCGGTTCATCCGCATCGCCCGATTACGCTTACCAAAATGGCCCACTTGGAGCTCGATTCCGTTGCGCGGCTCAGCGAAGCGGCAGCGTCCTACCTATTTAAAGTTTGAGAATAGGTGAGGGCATTCGCCCGATGCCTCAATCATTGGCTTTACAGATAGAACTTCGTCTGCGGGCTCCGGCTATCTGAGGAAACCGGAGGGAACCAGCTACTAGGCGGTTCGATTAGTCTTTAGCCCTATACCAGTCAGGCGAGCGATTTGCCGCGTCGGTATCGGCTGCGGGCCTCCACGAGTTTCCTGCCCGCCCTTCGGGCATAGTTCACCATCTTTGGGTCCGGCAGTGTATGCTCTCCTCGAACCGCTTCCGGAAGATCAAGGTCGATTGGCGGTGCAACCAGCGAGGATCCCGGTCGGCTTCCTTGCGCCTTACGGGTTTACTAGCGTTGACTTCGCACACATGTCGGACTCCTTGGTCCGTGTTTCAAGGCGGGCGAATGGGAAACCCGGGCGGCAGCGGGAAGCAGTGCCGCGAGAGCCGCGCCCGCGCAGCGCTGCCAACCACGATCGCGGCGGCAGCGTCTCCGCGGGCATGACTACAGCGGGCTTGGCGCCACCGCCAATCCGCGCTCGGTCCAGCGCCCGTCGATCGGCGGGCCGGCTCTCACCGTTCCACATCCGGCCAGAGCGCGCCGGCCCCATTCGCTTCCCTCAGACAATTTCAAGCACTCTTTGACTCTCTTTTCAAAGTCCTTTTCATCTTTCCCTCGCGGTACTTGTTTGCTATCGGTCTCGCCCGTATTTAGCCTTGGGCCGGAATTTACGCCCGATTGGGGCTGCATTCCCAAACAACCCGACTTCATGAGACGGCCTGCGGTGCGGCGAGGTCCGAACGCGGCGGGGCTCTCACCTCTCGAGCGCCCCTTTCCGAGGACTTGGGCGGTCGCCCTGAGGCGCTTCTTACAATTGAGCGGGGGCCTCGATTCTCAACTGAGGCATTCGGTTAAGCGCCGTTACTAGGGAATCCTTGTAAGTTTCTTTTCCTCCGCTTATTGATATGCTTAAACTTCGGCGGGTAACCCGCTGACACGGGAATGTATTGTGGGCGCTTGCGTGTGCGGCGCATTAGAATCTGAACGCGCATTGGCGGCTTCCTTGTATGGCATAGCGCAGGGTTCGACAACCACCGATTGCGCGGCCTTCGTCTCAGAGTGCTTCGCATTTGGAGCCACCGCGCCGCGGGAGGCCAGCATCGCCCCGCCCAGCCCGAGGGGCGAGGTTTGGAGTGGGGAGCAGCGTTGTGTGGCGCCCGAGGCGGGCGTGCCCCGGCCTAGTGGCCCGAGCAACTTGCGTTCAAAGACTTCGATGGTTCACGGGATTACGCAATTCACACCAAGTATCGCATTTAGCTCGTTCTTCATCGATCGAGGCGAGATATCCGTTCAGAGTCGTTTTGACATCTGAATCTGACCGGCGCCGGGCCGCACCATCTACAGGCGCCGGGGCAATGCTTGATCGTTCGAGTTCCTTGGCGGTTTGCGGGGTTCGTTGTCTTGTGGGGAAGCGGCGGCGTGAGCATCGGCCAGCGAAGCGAGTCGCATGCCCCGCCGGGGGTTGGTTGGCCCTCGCCCCGGTTGTATTTCTGAGTTCCGCGGGTGGATTACTGGCGTGCGGGGTTTCAACAATGATCCTTAGCGGGTTCACCTCACGAAACCTTATTCGACTTCTCCTTCCTCTAAATGATAAGGTTGATGGACTTCTTGTGGCGTCGCGGGGCGAACGCCCGCGTCGGCGCAATCCGAACACTTCACGGACCATTCAATCGGTAGGGCGGCCAGGCGGTGTGTACAAAGGCGGGGGCGTAGTCAGCGGTGATGACTTCGCTTACTAGGAATTCCTCGTTGAAGACCAACAATTGCAATGATCTATCCCGTCCGATGAAATTTCAAAGATTACGGGCACATGCGGCCAAGGCTATAGACTTCGTTGAATACATCGATTAGCGTGGCGTCGGAGAACATCTAAGGGCATCCACGGACACATTGTGCCTCGAACTTCCTTGGCCTAGCGGCCATAGTCCCTCTAAGAAGCTGGCAGCGGAGGGTCACCTCCATAGCTAGTTAGCGGTGAGGTCTCGTTAGATTAGCGGAATTAACGGACAAATCGCTCCACCAACTAAGAGCGGCCATGCACCACCACCCGTAGAATCAAGAAGAGCTCTCGATCATCAATCCTTACTATATGCGGACTGGTAAGTTTCCCGTGTTGAGTCAAATTAAGCCGAGGCTCCCTCTGGTGGTGCCCTTCCGTCAATTCCTTTAAGTTTCAGCCTTGCGACCATACTCCCCGGAACCCAAGACTTTGATTTCTCATAAGGTCTTGCGTGAGTCCTATAAGCAACATCCAGCCGATCCACAGTGCGGCATCGTTTATAGTTGAGACTAGGGCGGTATCGATGTCTTGAGCCCCGACTTTCGTTCTTGATTAATGAAAACATCCTTGGCAAATGCTTTGTGATTGTTGCGTCTTTCATAAATCCAAAATTTCACCTCGACTATGAAATCTGAATGCCCCATTTGTCCTGTAATCATTACTCCGATCCAGAAGGCCAGCGAGAATAGGACCGAAATCCTATGATGTTATCCCATGCTAATGTATCGGGCGTAGGCTTGCTTTGAGCACTCTAATTTCTTCAAAGTAACAGCCAGGAGGCGACCGGTCAATTAAGGCGGGGCGCATGGCGGTAGAAGGGGCGTGACAGCGGTGCACACCCAGCGGACCGGTTGCCCGTCGAGGTCAACTCACGAGCTTTTAAGCGCAACAACTTAAATATCGCTATTGGGCTGGAATTACGGACTGCGGCACGGACTTGCCTCCAATGGATCCTCGTTAAGGGATTTAGATTGTACTCATTCCAATTACGGACTCATAGAGCGGTATTGTTATTTATTGTCACTACCTCCCGTGTGAGGATTGGGTAATTTCTTGGCGCTTTGCCTTCCTTGGATGTGGTAGCCGTTTCTCGGGCTCCTCTCGGAATCGAACCTAATTCTCCGTCACCCGTCACCACCATAGTAGGCCACTATCCTACCATCGAAAGTTGATAGGGCAGAAATTTGAATGATGTCGCGTAGGCAAGGCCGTGCGATCCGTCAGTTATCATGAATCATCGAGCAGCGAGGCGAGCCAGCGTCGACCTTTATCTAATAAATCGTCCCTTCCAGGTCGGGGTTTGTTGCGCGTTAGCTCTAGAATTACTACGGTTATCAGAGTAGAAGGTACCATCAAACAAACTATAAGCTGATTTAATGAGCCATTAGCGGTTTCCGCGGTCGAATTAGTTCATACTTACACATGCATGGCTTAATCTTTGAGACAAGCATATGACTCTGGCGGGATCAACGGTAGCATTCAGCGATCCCGATGCGCGTGAGCCAGCTGGGGTGAAGGGCCACAGCGCGGCAATGCGTGCAAAACTAGCGATAAAGCTATCTTTGGGCGTTGAAAGGCCATGAAAGCCGCGCGTGTTCGCATCGAGGGGCGAGTAGGCACCACGAGGACGTGGCGGCCACAAAATAATTTTCAATGGCGCTGGGGGCGTGTGTGCCTTGGCGTCCTCCCGTGCCCTTGCGACCGAGAGAGGAATGGGACACCGTTGGCAACTAATTCCATCACATTAGGTATGCGGCACAAGAACCCAAGGCGGCTCGAGAACCACAAGGTCCCGTAGCAAGCGAGAGGGCGGCGCCAAGCGATTCGATGCGAGAAGCGGGACTGCAAACACACACAACCATACCACAACTCATACACCGCCAGCGTGCAGCCAAACCCAGCGCCAACCAGCAGCCCACAACCCGATGACAGCGAGGCCGACCAAGCATGCGAGCGAATCAATTGGAGCCAAACGCGCTAGGCATGGCGCCGCATAGCGGCCGCGTCAGCGATACCCCACCCAGGGCCAAAGATTGAAGGCGCATCCCGCTCAAAGGCACCACGGTTTTGCGTGTCTAGGCAACAAAACATGCAGCGCGCAAGGCATTGGCAGCGGACTCTAGATTACCCAGAGTGGTGTCGCGGAAACTAAGCCTGTCGCTGCGCATTTTACGCTAGCGGGTGTCTTCCGTTCCTCCCGAGAGCTCTCCGTTCACTATCACCAATGCCAACAGCGGACCGCCCTATCTGAAGCAAAACCTAGCAGCCAACCGGCGCTTCCATTCAATGAGAGGCGCATCCGCGGGCATTGCGAGCATTAGAACGGGACATTAAATCGAGGCCAGGAGATGCCACAACCGCAATTCCTAGGTTGCCCAAGAAGCGGGCGAGCTTCAAAGCAAAGCCCCGAGTTCACCGGGCCACGCAGATAGCCTCTGGGCTTAAAATTGAGCATAAATCCCAACCCAAGGCAACCACCGCTTTGCGTGTCTAGGCAACAAAATGCGTGCGGCGCTAATACGAAGCAACACCTAGCGGCCAACGGCGCATCCATTCAATGGGCGGCGCATCGCGAGCATTGCCGAGCATTAGAAGCGGGACTTTAAGCGAGGCCACCATTGATGCCACAACCGCGCAATGCTTAGGTTGCCCGAAACAGATGAGTTTTCAAAGCCAAGCCAAGCACCCCATGTCCCAAGACCCCGCTAGCTAGGATGCAAATTCATTGCGGTGTCGCGTCCGTGCAGGGATTTGATTGGGAAGCGTCTTGAAAGCAATGCATGTAGCGGGCCCGCACCCGAACCAACCATAGGGTGCCTCGAAGAATCAGGATAATCCCCAACACCGAACAAACAGCGTAGCACCACCGCAACTAGCATCCCCTGCTACCGAGCACATTGAGACCCGGCAGAACCCACACATATGGCGGTCGCTTCCCGTGCCATGCTCGGTCGAACATTGCCAACCATCATCGCATGGGGATCCCAAAACCGCGACTCCCTTTGGGAAAATTCCACCGTCGCTGGAATTTTTGGAATTCCGGCGGCGGCCACCACGGCTGGCCGTCCGGCTGGCCAGCGAAAGCGGCCCGGCGGGTTGTACACCATGGATGCCCAGCACCCCGATTCCATACCGCCTTGCAGTAGTGGGGGTTGTGAAATCTCATGCATAGAAGTGGGGTGCCTAGAGTGACTCATTTTTTAATTTGAAATTTTAATTATGCATGCTTGGCTTGGGTGAAAACATCACATTGCGAGGAGCATAGGGGCCTTTTGAAAAATACATGGAATTGGTTGATGAAATTTTGCATGCATGATTAGAATAATGTATTCTAGGTTGTGTAAAAATTTGCATAATTTTTCAAGGAATGTGAAAATATTTTTTTATTTTATTTGCAAAATGTATAAAAATTGTAAAAATTGAAAATTGCATGGGAAGTTGGTTTATCTTAGTTGGGGCATGCTGCTTTATGTGTAACATGATTTTGAAAGCTTTTGTCTTGGTAA